>JABVXS010001761.1:0-12166 GCA_013365335.1 Madathamugadia hiepei | reverse complement strand
TAAGACCTGATTTCTCATTAGAAGGTCATATAATGAAGATGAGGCTCAAATATTTTGACCACCAAATGAGAAAAGAGCACTCACTGGAAAGGACCTTGATGCTGGGAAAGATTGAAGGCAAAAGAAGAAGGGGACGTCAAAGGATGAGAGGGCTAGACAATATCATAAATGCGACAAACATGGACTTGAGTGAACTGCGGAAGAATGCACTAAACAGAAAGGTTTGGCGTAAGGTGGTCCATGAGGTCGCAATAAGTCGGACTCGACTGTGCGATTGAACAACAACAACGTGTTTGATATTCTGAAAATTGAAATTTGCCTACTATTTTGTAATTTTCAATTGAATTTTTTGCAAATGAATTATAGGAGAAAAAAGCAGAAATTAACAGGAAGGGAATTAACAGGCGTTCCCTTTAAACAGATTGTTTTTCAATTGTTTGAGACGCTAGGCTTAGACGTTGGTCGTAAGATTTTCCACTTCACTTTTCGCTGAATGAAAAATGAGAAGTCTTCATTTTGTTCATTGGCGCCAATGTTGAGGTTCCTTCGAAGTTGCTTTGGGTGATTTACTAGATTTCTGGATATTTGGTTTTTGTCATGAATTCAATATATTGTACTGCCAGAGTCAGAGAGTTTTACTAATAATACTCGAAATAATTGGAGGACAACAAACAGGACCAGTCGATAGAATATTTGGGAAGTAGGCGTCGGTCGATTCCAGAATGAATTTCTGGGGACAACTACTTTGCTTATGTAGAGAGCGATTTTACAGCAACGCAATATATGGTTGACATTGAAGTTACCAAGGAAAAGATTTTTGAAGCATGGATCACATTCTAGAAATTGCATTTTGTGATTAACAAGGGATCACAACATTTCGTGATTATCAAAGGCCAACAATCTTTGTAGTTAGAAAACATTTACAACTTTTTCGCTTTTTACGATAGTTTTCCTTGACTTGAATAGATGAAAATCGGGCTTTCACCTGTTCAATTATGCTGGCTAGGTTTCCAAGAAGTTTTTAATGTTTAGTGACTGACCACGGAATATTGAAGTTTGTTTGACATTACTCCAGTATCCATCTTGCCAATCTGCATTAAATTGTTTTATTTGTGTTATTTTCTCGTAGATCTCCCAACTGCTGTAAAGCTCGTTTATCGTTTTGATAGTTTCAATCGATTTTCTATCATTCTTTTTAATGAATTACAATTTCTTGTATAATTGTGTTACAGTTGACGGTCCTTTACATTTCTCCACAAATATCTGCTTTTAGTGTAATTCTTCTTAAGCATAATACCAAATATTAAATTTTCGAGTTTCTCTTGAAGACTCCAATATTCTCTCCACTGCAGAAAATCGCCATTAAAAGTGGATAAAGGTAGCTGTGACGAATTAACAGCAAAAGCAGGAGCTAGTTTTGACGCCTCTTTCTTGATATGTGAGCATGCGTACTTTTTATTGCAGTAGCACTAGAGCTAAACTCGTTTCATTTCCTTCAAAGTCAAAGTTAAAATCCCTCCCTAACTTTGTGTGCCACTTTTTCCCTTAACTCCATGTAATTCCCACATATTTTCCTTCGCACTATTGCAACTCTTTATAAATTCTTGATTCACTGGTTGCTCGCTGATTCTTGATGCACATTTCGATTCGTAGGATTTTTTTCTTGGATCACCAAATCCTCATCCGGCAGTTTCATACCAGCGTTCTTCATCTCTCTGAGGAGGCTCTTGAATCTTTGGTGGTTTAACACTTGCAAAAACAGCAGTGGAAGGTCATCGTACCACCTCACCTCTTCGGCACCACAATTTTGCCAAGGAAGGAAAATATGAATCCTTTGTCAAAAACACTGTTGACGTACAAAAGAAAATAGACATACTCAAACTCTTCGACTACTTTTAAGTTACAATGCAAACGACACGATAACAGAATTCATCCTCAAAATAATGTAGAAAATGCGGAGTTTTAATCATGAAATTGAAAAAAAGGTTGCAAAAAAGTGGCACTTGTTTAACAAGAGAACGGTTTATATAGAACAACTTGTTCACAATGAACTAACCAATCACATTATAGACGGCTAATTTTAAAGTTGCTGATAACTTCGAAGGGATGATTTCACTACTCCTGCGAAAGCAATAGGTCAACACCCAAGGAAATCCAAATAAAATCACGTGTAACCTAGCTTCACTAAAATCCACTAACAAAATGCGAACAAATTAACGCACTCTAAACAAATTATAATTTAAAATGAAAAGAATAATTTTCTCAAAATCTTGTCACAGGAAGTAAATCTAACACGCGCTTGCGAAAGGACAGTAATTCGAACAAGTTTACTATTTCTCAGATATACGACGAAGCATAGGCGTAATTATGATACAAATAAGCTTGTAACACCAATCATTACGTTATAAACAAATATTCATGAAAAAATCTACCAACCTTTGATTGAATATCCATCTTAAATCTATATGATACATTTATTAATGGAAAATGTCAAAAAGAAGAGTAGATATTTAAAGAACATCTGTGCAGCTACTGTTTCTTTGTTTAAATTTATATAAGTTAAACTCAATATATTCATGAAAAACGCTACCAACCTTTGATTTACAATTTATTTAATTCTAACATGTAATTGAAAAATACAAATTATCTTTTTAATTTTCCCAACAATTGCCAACTGACAACTGTTGCGCAATATAAAATCTCTTGTTAAAATTCAGTAGAAAATTACCACAGTCAAAGGGATGCTAGTGATGTTACGCAAAATATTTTAAGCTTTTAAATAAAAGAACATTAATAAAAACACATTTCATGATCAACTAATAATCAAACTGGAATTATTGAATAGATGTCTTGGAGTGTTGAAAGCGGCCTTCAAAGAAGGTGAAGGCGATGACATTTTACCGGACAAATTTTTCAAAGCAATCAAGCAGCTTGATTTCTCAATAAATGTCCGAGCTGAAGTATCTGAAAATACTCACGTGATAAGAATAAACCGCTCCTGCAAAATTTCTCTCTCTCTTTCATATAAGTATATATATGCTTGCAGTTGTACTGATGTATTGAAGATAGCTTGAGCTCCGATAAAAGATAAAGAATATACCAAAGCGGTAGATATGTGCAACAAGAGCGGCACATTTCACAAGAAACGAATGTTGCTTATTGGTTCGCATCAAATGGTTCAGTACATCAGCACTGCGTGATAACAGTCTAAGAACCTGTAAAAGCAGAAGATAATAAATACAAACAAACAATTTACAGTTAAAGTTAACTTGCATAATTCACTCTTTCATTCAATTCAGTTCAGGCGGTCCATCCAATCCATCTTTTTCCTATGAAATTTTTTGATGGCAATAAATGTTTACCTGAACAGAGATTCTTTTCCAGTGAGAATTGGAACATAATGCACAACAAAGATGCACTGCGTTTGTGACAAAACTCATGTATAGTGAAGGAACGCTGCGAGTCCTACAACTCCACATTGACAGTCGCTTACAACGTCTTTTTAAATATAAACAACTCTACTTTAGATAGAATTTCATACATAAGCATATCTGCATAAGAAATACAAATATTGGAGTAAAAAATTAACTGCAGCAACTTCAAAAATTACTTCAGATCAAAACTCGATGCAAGAAACAAATCTTTCGGTGGATTTGACCATAGCGGGATACTTGTTAATACTTGCAAAGTGTTAACATCTTGTAGACCATTCCACCCACAATTTGTAAGTCCAAGACGAATAAACAAAGTCTAAAAAATTGGACTATCTGTGGCAATTTGAAAAATTCGGGAAGTTTATAAAAGCAAAAGTAGTAATCTATTTTGCACTAACAGTTTGGTTTGCTTCGCATTATTTTATTAATGAGCCAATTCCTCCGTTATCATTCCATAACTTGAAAAAAACGAAGTAAGAAAAACTTTATCAACACTTATTTGTCTTAAAACTGCTGAATTTCAACGACTATTATGGATAGAACCTACCAACACAACATTGCAATGTTCCAAAGAGCGAATATCAGAAGTCTCAGATCCACTTAAATTAACACTTGTCACTGACTCCAAAACATATCGCAGCATGCCAGTACGAAGGAATTCAAGTGCCAGTGATTGAGATCCTAGCGCGTCTTCACGCAATATTTGCGTGAAACAAAATAATGCCACAAACTAAAATTTCACAAACATTTTTGAACCAAAACGAATGCTCAAAGCACATATAACTTCTTAATTTTTATGGTAACAAACAATCACTCTTTCGATTATTACTCTTGCAAGAGAAATTCATTCTAGAATAAAGTGAAGGATTAATGCTTACGGCACGTAGAAAAGTATGAAACGAAGTAAATACATTTGATAGCTGAACTTCTGTATTACAAACTATTTTAGTCGTTAATAGACGTTTCTGGCCAGTGGACGAAGTCATAACAAAAGTAGGCTAGTCCAAATTGTAAAAAAAATGACAGAAGGAACAACCCACGAAAAAATGAGATAAAAATTGCCACGTTACACATTGAGACTCTAACAGGAAGACTAGGTGAGCTCCCAAAAATCCTGAAACAGCGGAGTATCGACATCTGCGCCCAACAGGAATCCTCCCAAGCACCAATTCTTGAATGTCCTCCAATCTAGAGACCTGTACAGCAAATCTTAGTAGAAGTTATCAAATCATTGAAGCATTCTAAGACAAAGAAGGCAACAGGACCTGATGACCTGCCTACAGATATATGTATATCCGAAAAATTGGACGCACCACGATGGCTTACTCGGTTCTTCAAAAAAATTATTGAGGAATCCAAAATCCCCAATATATGGCAGTGCAGCAGTACAATTCCTATGTGGAAGAAAGGCGACCCAGCAGACTGCACTCAATCGTCGCATGAGGAATATTATAAAAATCAGTGTCAACCAAGTCGGATTTGACAAAAGTGTGGAACTACTGACTCAAACTTATCTGGTATGCATTACGTCGACTTAGAGTACTCGAAGAAATCATTCGATGGATACAACTACTCTACGAAAAACCAGTAAGTGAAGTACTATCAACACTCGGAAATCCGAGAATTTCCCGATAAATAACGAAGTACACCAAGGATGCCATCACCCATGACTTACAGAAGCCAGCACTATGGACCCTGCTATACGCAGACGACAGCAAACAAATTCGAACTCGAACAGCAAGTACAGAATACAGATTTGATTTTGAGCAAGTACAGATTTGAGGCGCAATTCTCGTAGTTTGTCAGCGATAAGAGCTATCCCATATCGATATCGAATGTCGTTATTCCTCACATGTTCCAACTCTGCTATCCCCGACATCCATCGCAGCATTTTCATCTCCATAGATGCAATTTGTGTTCCATTTCCCTTGTTATTGGCCAAAATTGGGCTCCATATGTAGCCACTGGACGGATGACAGTTCTGTATATTTTGGACTTGAGGCGATCATTCATCTTCCTATTGCAAGTGATCCTGTTGTACTTCGCCACTTCGTCCAGGTGGTAGCTATTCGCGCGTTGATTTCTTCTTCTATACAACCATCAATGGATAGTATTGAGCCAAGGTACTTGAAGATGTTGCATCTTGTCAGATTGATTACATTGATTTGAACCGTGTCATGTTCATTATGATCGGTCGTCATGTATAGTCTTCTTGATATTTAGCTGCAATCCGAACTCTGCTAGGCGAATGTACCAGTTCTGTACTTGCTGTTCGAGTTCGGTTTTGTTCTCTGCGACCAGTAGAGAGCAAAACGAATCTCAAATCATTAGTGTTTCTTACTTTTCACGCTCTTTACGTCTTTTTCGTAATGCAAAACTTATCAAATATCATCATATCATAGGGTTGTATTGTTGTAAGTAATAACGATATGTCTAGTAATGGGAACTGTCAGAATGCCTGATCAGCCAATCGGATTGACGAAACAGCCTTTGAGGAGGCCATTATCTGAGTTGATCAGCAGGAAGATTGACATACGAGAGTGACGGTCACATGAAAGTAAGGCTTCTCACTTGGATGATGCCGGATTAAATACTGAAACTTGAATCTGGTATCCGTGCTTCCTAGTTGTCCTGGTCATTTATCGCAGCAGGTCTTACTCGTTTTATAACTATTTCCTGCCGTACAATTCAAGTTAGAAAATCGATCCGGAAAGTCAGTAATAAGATAATGCTTGTTAGTCTAGCAGTCTGACGACAGTTATTAGAAAAACATCGCGAAAAACCGAAACCAATACACATAGCATTACTCGATCTCAAGAAAGCCTTCGACAATCTCCCACACAAACTTATGTGGTACGCATTACGTCAACATAGAGTACCCGAAGAAATCATTCGATGGATACAACTACTCTACGAAAAACTATTAAGTAAAGTAATATCAACAGAAGGAACATCCAAGAATTTCCAAATAAATGCTGGAGTACATCAGGGATCAGCATTATCCCCCTACTCTTCATCCTGGCCATCACCCATGACTTACAGAAGCCAGCGCCATGCCTTCTTGATATTTAGCTACTATGTGCAGAGGACATCCTGCTGGCCGCAGAGAACAAAACCGAACTCGAACAGCAAGTATAGAGCTGGTACAATCGTCTCGTAGAGTTCGTATTGTAGCTAAATATCAAGAAGACACGGTTCAAATCAATTCGGGAGGAGGAGGGGAGGAGAGAATCTGACAAGATGCAACACCTTCAAATACCTTGGCTCAATAATATCCATTGATGGTCGTATAGAAGAAGAAATCAACGCGCGAATAGCTACCACCTGGACGAAATGGCGAAGTACAACAGGATCACTTGCAATAGGAAGATGAATGATCGCCTCAAGTCCAAAATATACAGAGCTGTCATCCGTCCAGTAGCTACATATGGAGCCCAATGCTGGCCAATAACAAGGGAAATGAACACAAACTTGCATCTATGGAGATGAAAATGCTGCGATGGATGTCGGGGATAGAAAAGTGGGAACATGTGAGGAATGACGACATTCGACGTCGGCACGAGATAGATCCCATCATTGACAAACTGCGAGAATTACGCCTCAAATGGTATGGTCACTCCCTACGAGCCGATACACAGAAGCTTCCTAAGTTAGCACTTCAAATAGAAGTGGAAGGAAAACGACCTGGGGAAAAACCAAAACAATGGTGGCAAGACACTTTATTCATTACCTCGGGGAAGACCGAGACTACGATGGCAAGACACGTTAGCTCAATACCTAAGAATCGCTGGATTAACAACTGGCATAGCACAGAACCGAGACCTATGGAGATAACGCTCCAAAGTAGCGGACCCTGTTGGGCAAACGCTAAAATAGGAAGAAAAAAAATATAGATTTCCTTAAAAGGACTGTAAAACTTTCTTCTATCAGTCTGGCACTAATTTATTTTTCCTTCTTTCACTTTTAAATTAATTTATTAATGATTAACATATCTATCGAGTTTTAAAATTGAATGATTGATAGCAGACACGTTGTTCTACCGATAATGCTATCGATTTGTTTACAATTTGATTAGTTAATAAAAATAGTTTGGAAACAAAAATTGGTTTTTTGTAGAATGGTGACATTTGTTATCCAAATATTTTGTGTTCAAATTTTGAAAAGTTTATTTTATAATTATTTTCGTTGTGGTTATTACCAAGAGATGAATTAAGGTAATAATGGAAAAGTGTGAACTGATTGATTATTTGTGGTAAAAGGTAGAAGAGTACCTGTTTTTAATTAGTGTAATCTCTTCAATCCTTTATTTAATCCGATAAGTTTAAGTTTTCCTCGCATTATTCATTCACTGTTCAATTAATTTCTTCCATTTTATTATTCTTCATTGGTTGAGAAGTAAATGAAGAAAGTAATTGATTGAAAGTATTTAACGAAAAGAACAAACTAACCGTCAATGATATTGTAGTAAACGACGCTAATCCAAAGTAATTCCTCTCATGGATTTTATAATGCTCGTTGTCTTACTATCGCAACTAATTAATTGATATGTTTTAGACTTAGTTTAATCAACAATTTCATGGTTTTTCTCATCCTTTACCCAAATTCTTTTTCACCAATTCCTTCATAGAAGGCATTGCATTGGGCCCATTCGCTTTTGTCAACTTTTATTGTTTGACCTATTGATTGATTGTTATTTGGCCTACTGAACTGTTATTCAATTCGCTCTATTAATTTGCTACTATTTGATCTATCGATTTTCTATTAATTGATTTTGTGCAACCGAATTTATTATTGTTTCGTTCATCTAATTTATTATTTTTTATTCTTTGACCTATTTATTTTGCACCTGTCCACTGCTACTGTTCGACTTATCGATTTCCTATCACTGCCCTTCCCTCTCATCGGTTATTTCTATATTCTTTCATAATTAACTCATTTATTTTTGTACTTATTTGCCATTTTTACTTCTGCTTATGCTTGTTCAACTTTCGTTTAGTCAAATTTCCTTTACAGAAGATCGAAAATCCAATCAAAGTTTGTTGGATTTGTTAAATAAAATTGAATTTTCGTTATTCTTTTACAATATGTAAACAAGTTTTCAAATTAAATACGAAAATGAGTTATAGTTTTGGATTGGACTAATCGAAGCATCGCTTGACGCATTTAGGAATATATGAACATTATGGGAAAATTCAATTTAATTTTATTCTTTCCACAACTATTTCGATAATTTGACCACAGGTTATACAAATTTTTGTGGGTAAATTCTACAGGTAATATTCGCAACTGTACTTACCTCTCAGTACTCCTTTTTCCGCTTGATATTTGAGGACCGTGCATATGGTCGCTTGAAACTTGCGAAATTTGAGTGGAAAAAAGCCAATAAGTTGATAGGTATGATAGATTTGACTGTTTTGAAAATTAAATTTAAATGGAAAGTACAAAGGTATATTTTGACATTTGACAAATTTACAATTTACGTGGAATAATTTTTTAATTTAATGATTTACGTAAATTGGCATTTAACAAATTACATCGTTTTGTTTTCCGTTGTATGCCATTTAAGTGCTGAAATGTATTTTAAAATGAAGCAAAATAGACAAAGTTGAGGTGACTGCGTTACTGTGCACCTGTCATCGAGAAAACACGGGAAATGCAAGTGAAGAGAGGGAGAGAGCGAGCAAATAGAGAGTACAATGCTCTACAATTTCATTGGTTAAAAAAAAGAATTTGGAAACAAAAATCGGAAATTTTTCAAAATTTCCAAAAAAATTTTTTTTGGATTTGGAAAATATTGAAATGTTAGCAAAATTCATTTTTCCATTTCTTTTTTCATAAATTAGGATATTAGCAAGACTCAGGAAAAGTGAAAATTACTGATCTGTGGAGTGATCTGTTGACCGTGGGGATGGTTGATCTGATCTGTGGAGTGATCTGTTGACCGTGGGGATGGTTGATCTGATCTGTGGAGTGATCTGTTGACCGTGGTGATGGTTGATCTGATCTGTTGACAGTGGAGATAGTTGATCTGATCTGTGCAGTGATCTGTTGACAGTAGAAATGATTGAGTCCAATGAATTCTGAGTGTTAATAAGGTTTAAATCAGTTTGTTAAATAAATTGAGTGGCACAGAAAATAGAGGATCTGAATTTTCTATCGGTGAAAGAGCATATTTACATGGATTTCGAAATTTCGTGATCATTTAAAGTCTTTGAACTAGGTCCCTTAATGCTTTATTTCATGTTTTGGCATTAATCAAAGTATTACAGTAACATTTTCACATTCTTTTTTCTCTTATCTTTTTCAATATATTATGAGTTCTAATGATTTCCGGTTATTTCCAAAGTATTTTGCAGTCCCCTATTTCTTATATTGTTAAGAATTTCAATGAGTAATAATATTCCTATCTCTTTAGTCTACTAAAACATTACTATCTTACAGGTTATTTCTAAATATTGGATGAACATAGACATCTTCGATGTTTCGTGCGACAGTAAGGATTCCACGCTTTGAATTTGTTAAAAGTCTTAAAGTTTACCAAAGTTTTTGAAATTTTATGATTTGTAAATTCGACATGTTAATTGCATCATTAAGATGAATGTATTCTTACTTTATCCTAATTGGATGGACTTTTTTATTCCAACATAAAGTCTTCAATTCAGTAGTATGAAAAAAATTATTGTAAAAGTTTAAAGTGATTGTCGCAAAATGTCGTACCAATTCATGCACCCCGCCATTTCGGTACCCTCCCTGCTCCTCAGATCGGAAGAGTCTCATAATAGGTATGCTAAACACCTGTTAATTGGTATTTGTCACTCAACCATACCTGCATAGCAAAGACCGTATACCACCTCGGCCAAACAAGGCATGCTTCTCTGACTTAGGCTGACACTTAGGCTTGCTTTTGTCTTGAGCAACATCGTTATGAAAATTTTTTCAAGGGAACCGGAACGGCTGGGCACATAGATGGTTGTGACATGAAATATGAGAATGATTGTTCAGTGTGAAAATGACACACTCCTTTCTCTTCGTATCATTAATTAATCAGCACTTAATTAATTTATTTATCATTACACTCAAATTTTTTCCAAATCTCAGAAATCAAAATGAACAAAAAAATTTCTAAAATTTTAAATTTCTTTCTTAAATTTTTTTTTATTTGCAACTTTTCTGTTCATTAAAGCAGCACTTATAGTTTGATTAGTCTGTGCCATCTTTGTTGTAAAATATTTTTTCTTCAAATTAACTATTATTTTTGTTCGCTTGCAGATGTTTTCGTATTTTCTTCCTGAAAACTTCATTGAAGGAAATTTGAAGATATCCGGACATCTCGAATTACGTGACTTATCTTAACTAATTGAAAAACGCAGTGAGTAATAAATCAAATCAAACATGATTTGTTACAAATTTTTGTGAGGAATATTGGAAGGAGAGAGAGAGAGAGAGAGAGGGTAGAGACACGGGGAGACTTTTTGATTTTCTTTTTTCATCAATGTTTTGAAATGAATCGATCCGTTAAAGTTATCCTTTTTTTTTCTTTTTTTTAATATTTGTTTGTTTTCCGAACTGAAATGATCAGATGTAACTACCTTGGTGAAAATTTTCCAGAAGTTTTCTGGAAGACATCACATCGGATTACTGTATTTGTTTGTTTTCATTCTTGTTTTCCTCGCAGGAAAAATTTTCTATAACAAATGATGTCAGTGATATTTTATTTTTATTTTTCGAAAATATTTTACGATAACCTTTGACATTGTCACAAACATATCATAGTTACCGATTCCCTATACCTATGAAATTCGTAAAAATATTAATAAAATTAGAAGTGAAATATTCATTAATGGATTATTAGCATTTGTGTAATAAGCAGTTATTGTTATTTCTCCGATCAAAGAAATTTCCGCTTTTCTCCAAAGCTTTTTAAATATTTCATAAATAAAATGATTATTCGTTAAGGCGAAATTTCCGGAAGGAAACGTTTTTCAATCTATATGAACTGTTTTTATTTCAAAAAAAAGGGCTGAGAATTTTCTTTTTGATTTTGAACTTTTTTTTATAGGAACATTCTCCAAATTTGATGCGATTAAACAATAACAGTCCCAGTTCAGCGTCTGTTGCGTCACGTCTTTACACAAACGGTACACGTGGATCACGGCGTGGTAGCTTTGGCAGTGAACCGGAACAAATGAATAACAGCGACAATGAAACATCCATGTATGAGCTGAACGAAATTTATAGTCAGGTTTGTTCCGGTTTCCTTTCTTCCTGAAAACAGTTTAGCAAACATCCAAATGGGATTTTTTAAGATTTTAATTAAATGTTATTAAGCATCATAAAAGTGTGATGCAATGCTGGACAAAGATCAATCACTAATTAATTTAGAATATTTAGCTTTTATAGATTGGTAAAAGTGATGGAAAAGGAACAAATAAAATTACTGAGAAGAAAGGGATTAGGGCATGCTAATGAATAGTAAGAATCAAATAATTAAGCTGTAGAAGTAATGAAGCTTAACCCTGAACTCATGTGACAAGCGAAGCATATCAGAAGCAATTATCGGTGCAAATTTTATCCAATCCCAAAATCAATTTCTCAGTCACACCACTGTTATCATTATCATTCGTTATCACTAAACGAACTTATTCATACGAAACAGTCTCATCGTATCCAATTTGTGAAATATTTCACAGCTGATATCGAATGTACCTGTGGAACAGTTAGACAACTCTCTT
>JABVXS010001760.1:0-12172 GCA_013365335.1 Madathamugadia hiepei | reverse complement strand
CGCATCTCAGTGGGACAAACGCTAACAGAAGAAGAAGAAGTAAAATAAGTAATAGTAGAAAATCACCTCAAGAGAAAGGAAAAACAAAATCATATTTTCCACGAGAAAAGTAACAGCAAAATCTAACACCAAAACCTCTGATGATAAAAACAGAAAAAGAAACGAACCCGTACATTACGCTCAGCAGCTGCAATAAATCTTTCAAATGTATCATTTCCCTGCAAAAAAGCTTATAATGATGAAAATAATAAAATTGACAATATCTATGAGCTCTATCGCCTGACTGCAGCACTTTTTTTATAAACCAACGGAAAGACCTCATCCGGTTTCTTACTTCCATATCTATCCTGTTCTTTCTCTTCAGTTTACTGGGTTGACTAATTTAATAGTAAACTTGTACACCTGGCTAATGTATAATCTAACATCCTAAAAACAGTATAATATTACACCTACGAAATCTATGCGTGATTACACAAGCAGTGCTGCGTTAATACAGTTATTAGCTCAAGAAAAGAAATGCTTGATCACCAAAATTAAGACCATATCATAGATATTTGCTCTACAATCGAATGAGAAGCGTTGGCCAGGTTGCATGATAAGTATTGGTAAGTATATATAACAAAGGTTGAATGACCTATTATGGCAAAAAATCTAATTATAGAATAAGGTTTTAACAAAAAATTTCGTCAAATTGAGTTAATAAAAGATATTTTAATGAATTTCTGCTCAGCTTATCAAGCTTACTTTCCAAGAGGATAAATGCGCTGCAGGATCACGAAGATTCCAGTAGAAAGCGGCGATATCAATCGAAACTCGAGCATCGTCCAATAATTGCTTCCAGGCTTCGTAGGTTGAAGAATACGTGAAGCTAGTATTGTCAAAAATTAGGACTGATGGTATAGTTTCAACCAGCTCCACTCTGAAATGATCCACTACTAAAAGACTTGGAATGCCAATTATCAAATAAATTTCCGTAACACTTAATCGTATCTCAAGAAACAAACTAACATGCAGAAGCATTTACAAATGATGGAAAATTACTACTGAAGTCGGAAGCAGAAATGAAAAATATATGAGATGGTGTTTGTATTCATAACCTCATGGATCTTTTTAACGTTTACAATGCGTTTGCACATTGAAGGCAAACGTTAAGACAAACACCAATAGTAATATGGAATAAATATTTGAAAAATTTTTTGTTGCACTATTCCTCTAGCTACCGGCAAGAAATGCTGACTTCATGCTTAGCTTTATCTTGAATTTTTTTTAGAAAATGATTTAATTACTTGCAAACTTTCATTTCATGGTCCATTTAACTTTTCTTTAATTTACCACCCAGTTCTAATCAAAGACAACTGAGGGATTATTTTACCCATCAAAACTAATAAAATCCTACGTATAGGTTAAAAAAACCAAGCCTGCATTGATCTGTACAATAACCACTTCGATCATAACGAATGGATGCCGTATCAAATACATCGTCATTGAATAAAGGAAAAAACACAATTAAAAATATAAATACCGATATGATCGAAATTGGAACACATGCTGGTTTGATGATACTATGTTGACAACATTGTTCACTTTCTTCCTGAAATGTGAATTAATTACAGTTATCTTCTTGATCAGTACGCCCAAGTTATTCATCAAAGATTACGGATCCAGTCATTCCAGCAACTAGACATAAAGTTTTAATTGAAGCATTCAAAACTGAACAAGCAGACCAGCAACTGTCGCGCTTATCGTATGAACTTTTTAATCAAATTCGGCAAGTGCAGTTGTGGTATCTGACCACATTAATCCTGCTAAATTACGGAACCCAAAAGACAGTGAAGAATGAACAAAGATTTACTCGAACACCGCAAGAGATCCAAATTTAAACACAATAAAGTTGTTTAGCATTCCTTGGCGAGAATGTAATACAAAGACAAACCTTTTCTAGAGTATATGAATTTATCTTTGTATCAAATAAATCCATCTCGAAATTGGTCATATCCGCACGACCATCTTGAGTCTGAAATTTGAATTCTGCAAACGTTTCCTTTCTTTTAATTAAATAGATGGACTATTATTTTATATCTTAGTAATAAGGCGATATCTTACGTGCCGTGGACTACATGCTAATCTCAGCTTGCTTTCGTTGCTCAGACAACGTCAGACGCATAGAATCATTGAAATTCATGGATGAAAGTGAAGCAAGTATGCTTCATATTTCCGTTTTTCATTCGACAGCAAAGCTACCTTTCCCTTAATTTATTTACCAAACACATAATGGAATCCTTTTCTATAGAATGTAAGAGTGAGGCTTTTTTAAACAATTAAGAGAAAGTTCGGAAGTGTGAAGAGTCTTGAAACGAATTAACCAGATGCACCGATGCCAAATGTCTCTTTTCAACGGTATTCATTGGGATTACTTGCAACTTGCAAAAATAAGAATCGGAAAAGTGAATGAAAGTTGAGTTAACTTCTTCCTTCACTTCCAAAGTGCAGTTTGCAGCAAAAAATGAAAACGGAAGAATGAAAGGCAAAATTCACCTCTCCGATTGGTATCATGGCAGCTGTCAGCGAACTCCACGGTCTCTACCTCACTCAACAAATCACATCGCTAAGAGCATTGTTGCATATGTGTACACCCTTCGACACTGATGTATACGGATGTGTGTCACATGGGAAATTAAGAGTGACAAAGGTGAGAAAGTGGAAGACTACACAACGACGAGCGAAGAGATTAGAGCACGCAACCCTCCATGTCTCTTGGAGATGTGTGGAGGAAAATAGCGTGTTTGATGGTGATAGAGGAAGTTTGCTAACATGATCGATTTATGGCTGTTTTCTCTGGACAACTGCTTCCATGTTTCTGAGGTCATAGGTAAATACTATGCTGCTTGATACAGATCGAATTCCTAGTTTGTTTACGCTTCGACTTACAGCTCTGAAGTACAGTGACGTCAGATCAATGCAAGTTTTTTTCTGGAATTGGAATTCAGGACACTGAAGGTTAACTCAAAGGTGAAAAAAGTAGCAAAAAGGTAACTCTCAGCAACCAAAAATTACGAGCAATTGCTTCGGTATGGAGAAAGTTGGGTGAAGGTCAGTAGTTAGTAAGATGGGTCAGCGATATGTTGTCCAAACAAATAATTATATTCAACATGATAAGTCTAATTTTGCAAAGATTCCATATGAGCACCACATGATCAACCTATTTAGCTTGGTCATGTGTACCCCAGTGGTCGGTCTCACGCATTCTGCGGTAATCCTTTCTGGGGAATATATTGTAACGTTTACAACAAAACATGGTTGTCACAAGTGTATTTGAACACTGCTAACCCTTCACATTTCATTTTCATTGGAATTCACTGACTAGGAATTAGATAACGGTGTTTACAAACATCGGGCCTACAGCATACAATGATCAAGAATTTTTCCAGTTTTTAAAAGTTAATAGCAGAAGGGTGATATGAATTCATAATGCTCACATACTATACACAAATTCTGCAGCAATGACTGGGAAACTCCTCTTAAACTGCCGACTTCATACACTTCCTTGAATTAAAGAGGTGAACCTTTGAAAAGGTTTTGAAAAAATCTGAAATCCGACAACAGTCAGGAAGGGTGAACTTGAAGACGTTTTAATTAAAAGATTAACTAAATAATTTTGAGGTGAAATGTTCAACAAATAATATTTTCATCGCTATAAAAAATCTTTCTTATTAAGGTTGAGCAAATGTGTTAATGGTAGCTGTATTATGAAGATGCTACGGGACCTCACCGAAGGGATGGAACTGACCAAATCTTTAATACCTGAATGGTCTTGCTTCAACAAATGGACCCGTACTACTGCTCTAAAAAAATGAAGAAGTATGCAGATGACACGTCTTCTAAAATTTTATCATGCTATTATCTAAATGAAAAGGTGATAACCATAACAACGGACGGAGTATTTGACAGAAATCAATGAGAAAGATTAAATGCAGTAAATCGGCAAGTCTGTTTCATGATATCCATGAAAAGTTCAAAGGGATTATCCGTTGTCTGTAGCTGATTTTAACGCCGTCTTGTAAGCAAAGTAGCAGCACGAAGTGGCGCAATGTTTTGCCACCGCACACACCACAGCCGTGGTCAATATCGACCCAAATCAAATAACCGAGACCGAAAAACAAAACAACCTTTCAACGCGATGCCTTAATAAAAATTTTGCGCCCAGATATATGAAAACTCATTTCATATCAAAACGTCAGTGAACTGTCCAAATAATGGAAGTTTCAGAATGGCTCTCACCGTGGAATATATACTGCATCTTCAGAAATGATCGCAAAGGATAAACAGAATTTCATTGGACAAAATTGTGTAATCTCACCTTTGTAGCTAAACCGCTTACAACAGCAGACAAATTCATCACGGTATTGTGAAAACGCTCACATGAGATTTTCATTATCGACTATTATCAGCTAGAAAACAGCGCATCTTTGACACGCTGTTCTGAATATCCATTAACGAAAGCTAATAAAACAATGTCACACAGATTACCTTGATTTCCACTTGAAATCTTTGGTAATCCTTCGAACATTACGGAATGATACTATTCCATTCAAATCATAAATGAAACATATGTTGTCGCGAAATTCAAAACGGACAAATGATTAGCACCTAAGCTTAAATTGTAATGATTCAGACATTTAAATCAAGTCTTCTTGGTTAATGCCTTTACGTAGTGTCGAGCTCCGCCCTCTAAAACCATCGCACATTACTGTACTGTCCTTTTCCCACATATTCTCCTTATATCCATGTCCAATAACCCAGGGCCGCTCTTAATCTCCCCCGTGGTTTATTATACGTCGCCACTCATCATCACATTCCTATGTCAATGACATCAACCCCCCGGGCGGCTTTTTTTTCGCGTCACATTAATTTACGTCAAATGATATTAATTCAAAACTATTGCGAAGGAGAAAAAGGCAGCCAACAGAGCATTGGATAAAACCTGAAACGATTAGGATTGTGGAAGAAAGGAGAGCAACGAAAGCTAAGGGTGACAAGAAAAGAGCGAGTAAGCTAATCAACGTAATCCGAAGAGCCCTTCACAAAGATAAAGAAGACCATTATCAAAATATTTGTTCTAAAATAGAGAAGAACATGTGAAAGGTAAACTACGGATGGTTTAGATAAATATCAAAAATAAATAAATAAATAGCAAATGAAGTAATTTTAATTTTTTAAAAAATTGCAATTAATTAATTTCAAAATTAAACTGAAAAAAAAAATTATTTAAATTTTATTAAAAAGCTATTAACGAATTAATGTTTATGTTTAATTAATGACTGGAAGAAAAGTTTTCAAAATTTCATAATAAAAATAAAAGTTTAACAAGTGCAACATTTCAATCAATCTACCTAACTGTCAAATTGATGAAAATTGCCAAATTTCAAATTTATGCTTTTTAATTTTTTGTGTAAAAACTTTAACAAAAAAATTTTGCAAATAAAAAAAACAGAAATTTTTTTTGAAAATTTTTTTTTTCATTTTCTCACCCAAATGTTTCATCAGCTTCAACTAATAATTGTTGATGCTTCTGCTGCAGGATTGCTCGTCGAGCATCATCCGCTACCGTTGCAATACCTTGCT
Organism: Madathamugadia hiepei; assembly: GCA_013365335.1. Taxonomy (NCBI): domain Eukaryota; kingdom Metazoa; phylum Nematoda; class Chromadorea; order Rhabditida; family Onchocercidae; genus Madathamugadia; species Madathamugadia hiepei. Next base: position 6,550 of record JABVXS010001760.1, on the reverse strand, counting down.
TTAATTCAGCATATTGTGAACATAAAGTTTCATTACCTGTATTCATCTTCATCCGTATTTCTTTCATCTCAAAATTCAAACAAAAATTATTAATTAATTGAAAAAATTTAATTTTTTTCAAAATTTGAGAAAGTTTAAATTGCTAATTTCGACGAATCAAATTTTATTGACTTATTTTAATCGAAAAGAAAAACTTTAAATGAATTCAAATTTAATGTATGACTAATGTTTTATTTATTTTTTAATTAAAAAAAAAAAACTGTGTTCTGCCAACAGGCGCACTAATAAATTAAATTTAATGAAAAAAAACTTCAAATCAATTTGATTGAGCTTTTTGAATTTTTAAAAATATTAAGAAAAAAATGTATTTAAAATTGTTGCATTTTAAACTGAAATTAATTTAAGATTAATTCATTCTAAATTGATATCTTTGAATCAAGGCAAATATTAATGAAGCAAGCAAAAAAAAAAAAAACTAATATATTTCAAATTTAATCAAAAACTTGAAAGCTTTATAATTTTTTTTTTTTTTTAATGAGAAATATCGTCAGTGAAGTGAAATTTAATTTATAATTTGAGGTTAATTTTCAACAAATAATCTTTTTGCTTCATTTAAATTAATTTAAATTTTAACTAGTTTCAATTATTTTAATTTTACTTGTTCATCAAAATTATCATTGATAATTGGTTTGATGATGGGTGCATAAGTACGTTTTGGTGGCCTTAATTCATCCTTTTTTTCAAGCATACGTGAACGTTTATATCTGTAATTAAAAATTTATTAAAAAAAAAATGATAGATTTTTTAAATTTGAAAAAATGAAAAATTTAATTTCTTCTTTAATTATTAATTCGAACAAAAAAAAAAAAAACATTGCATACAAATTTTCCTTTGATAAAAAAATTATTTTCAGAAAAAATGGAAAAAACTAATTTTTTTTTTTTTAAATTCATTCAATATTTACCAGAATTTATGAAATGACAATAAATTTAAATTTATTTTCAATTATTTCATTTTTTTTTTTATATGAAAAAATTTTAAATGAAATACTTGAATGTGTAAAAATGATTTTTACTAAAAATTGCATTAAAAAAATTATTTAGCAATAATTTTATCAATTAATTTATTAATTCAAAAAAAAAAACATTTAATGATTAACCCATAAATATTTGTTTGAGCTTCCGGTGAATTTAATTGCACATCCTGGGAATCAAATTTTGCACTGAGCATATTGACAATGCCTAATTTTCGAGCATTTTGTTTTGATTTTTCCTTCAATAAATTGAATTGCACATTTTTTTTTTTTTGTTAACAAAATTTTAATACAAAAAAATAAAAAATTTCGAATTTTTATTTCAATTTGCAATTAAGAAAGTGAAAATTTTTTCAAAATTTTAAACGTGAAAAATTGTGAAACAAAATTGCAATTCTTTTGTAAATTGAAATTGAAAAATACTTTCAATTTATTTGAAAATGAATTTTGTAATTCATTTTATTCTTTCTTCCAGTTTTTTTTTTTTTTAATATAATTAAGAGAATATGAAGAAGGAACAATGTTTAGTCTCAAAAAAAAAAAATTAAATTAAATTTTTTTTATTTGAAAGAAAAGATAAAATTAATTTTTAAACCAGTGATACGGAAACTTTTGTTAAGTTTTTTTTTTTTTTTTGTGAATTTGAATTTAAAATTTTTTAAATGATTTCAAGCAAATCAAATATCAAACCTGTTCTAAAGCTTGAGCTTTCATTGCATTATCTTTAGACATATTCATAAATGATTTTCGAATTGCTGATTTATCTTCCTGGAATATTTTTAAAATTCATTTATTTATTTATTTATTTTTTTAAACGAATTCATTAAAATTTTTAAAAATTTATTCTTCATATAATTTCCTTGATTGTTTCCAACTTTTTTTTCACCAAATTTTTGATTTATATTTGATAAAAAAAAAAAAGCGAAAAGCATTTAACATGAATGAAATGTTGGAATTATTAAAAAAAAATTTTTTCATTTTTGATTCCTTAATTATTTCAGCATTTTTCACCAACTTTTTGGCCTGTTTTTGATAAAGCATTTGAAATTGCTGATGCTGGTCTAGAAAATTTTTCAATACCAATCTGCTCATTTCCTATAGGCTTTTTTGTTGAACATTCAATTTTTCTTGCTGCATCATTCATCATTTTCAAAATTGTTCTTCCAATTACCGATTTTTCGCCCTTAAAAAAAAAATTTTTTATTGAAGTATAAATTTAAAAAAAAAATTAAATAAATCATTGAATTCATTGCTCACTTACTTTTTGGCTTAAATCTGTCGAAGGTAGCACCGTTGTTGTTGTTGTTGTTGGCTTAGGTGGTTGACAACTAGTTAGCTTCTTACTTCGTGACTTTGTTGAAATGTTCTTTTTTGAATTTGCTATTATTTCTTCCATTTTCATTCTGAAAAAAAAAAAATTAAAAATAAAGAAATGAAATTATTATTTATTTTTGTTAAACCAAAAAAAAAAAAAAATTTTTTTTTAGCACCACTTTTTTTCTACCAGCAAATTTTCTTTTTCTTTTTTTTTTTTGATTTTTAGAAATTAAGGAAAAAATCAAGCCTAAAATTAGCCTAAATTTTGCATTTTTTTTTTTTTTTTGTCGTTCACACCTTAAACGACAATACTTTGTGATCAAAATAAAATTTGTAATTAGCCTAAAATTAAATCAAAAGATTGTGTACTTTTTTTCATCGTCATGTATTTGTGCTTGTTCCATTGTTGCGGTGGCAAGTTTTGCTGGTAAAATAACCGCTTTCTTGGCCCAATCAGTGTTTGGCTTTTTGTGAAGAAATGTTCGAGCACAATCAATCACTGGGTCAATGTCAACACTTGGCCCAACATATGTTGTCACCAATTGTATCGCTTTAGTTTCCTAAAAAAAAAAAAACTGATATTATAGATGAGAAAATTTTCTGGAATGAAAAAAAAAAATTTTTTTTTTTTTTTTGGATAGCAAACAAAATGCACGTACTTTCTTATTATCACTATCACATTCCATGATAATTGGCTTAATCTCATTTGGATTTTCCACATTGAATTCATCAATTTCAATTGTTGCAATATTTTCCATGAGTGGTACGACATGTTTTGGTGCTATTTGACGGATTTCTGCTGCATCATTTTCATCATCAACAATATGCTTCATGATAACGTTTTTATTGGCTTTTTCATTGCACTAAATAAAATCCATTAGTTTCCTTTTGTTTTAAATTATTTATAAAAAAAAATCCACGTGAAATGATAAATTTAAAAAACTTTCAAATTCTCAATCATTTTTGCAAATAAAAAAATTAATCAAAAATTCAATGAAAGTAATTGATGTATATGAAAAAAAAAGAAAAAATTTTTTAACAAAAAAAAAAATTTCAAAAAAAAATTTTTAATATTGTCAACTTTTTTTGCAATGTAATATTATTAATTGATTAAAAATTATTTTTTAATTTTTTTTGCATCACACTAAATTTATACATTCAATTTGGTCTTATTAATTCAATTGCTGCTTAGCACCATTTTTTTGCACATGAAAAAATTAATTATCATTAAATTTGTAAATAGCAAAAAAAAAAAAAAAAATTAGAAAAAAGGAATTCTAAAATAATTGCAAAAATAAAAATTTTAACATTTCAAAATATTTTTCGGTTTTTCTTTTGCAAAATTTTCATAACACACAAAGCATACAGTAAATTTTAATGCTTCTTCAACATTTTGCTGGAAATTAATTTCTTCCGCATATGTTACTTCACGATATTTTTCCGGCAATTCCTTGTCATTCATTTCAATTCCTCCAATATTTGTTAAAATTTCCGCTGTTGGTACAATTACCTGCAAAAAACATTTTCTTTTTTCCCCCGCTGAATTTTTTAATTTCTTTTCCTTATCTCATTGTGTGACTTTTTTTTTTTTCCTTTCAATTATCTTATTATTAGTGATTAGTGATAATGATAATAAGATAATTGCTGAATTGCATTAAATGATAGGGCAACTGATTAAGTGATAAGGCAATGTAAACTTGTACGACTTCATTGAGTGATAAGATAGTTGGACCATTTACGATAATCTTTCTGTTCCTGTTTTTGTTTTTTCTCACCTATTCGACCTATGTTCATCTTCGCCTTTCCCACGTCTGCTTCTCAACTCTTCCAAGGTCCTTTACTAAACGCCCCCACTTAGCATCACATTCCCATATCTCCACTTCACACCAATCGGCCAGCTCTCTCGTTTCTCTTTTTTTTTTTTCCTTTTCTTCCTTTTGAGTTTGTTACGCTAAGTTGCGTAACAAACTCAAAAGTTAATAAAATGTTTGATTACCGATGTTTGAGAGCTGAGCACAACAAGCAAAGATGCTTCAGCTTTTGCTATAAAGGGGATTTACCCATTAAACAAATCACACCTCCTCCGGTAACTAACTGGAATGCTGCTCATAAAGTATTAGGTACGGGGATTCCAGGGAAACGTTCCGTTAACAAGACGACTTGGATGTAGACTGAGGAGGTCAAGACGATACTGCGAGAAAAGAAACGACTATAACATGCCTTCCTGGCCGAAAAAACTCGAGATAACTGGAAAGCTTCTCACAAAGTCAAAATCGACAGTGGCCAAAACAAACGAGACGATTCAGGGATTTGTAACAACCACTCAACACAAGAGATGGCCAGAAAGAAATATATCGACTTATGAAGCATCGTCATCAGAAAACAAAAGACATCGAGCAGTTCTGTGGCATAAACAACTCAAATAACAAGCTGTTAAGCGACCATAAACAAGGAACAGAACGATGGAGAGAATACTTCGTGATCATGTCATTGAAGGAATCACCTACGCATCAATTCCTGAATGTCCTCTAGTCTATGGACGCGCACATCAAATGACAGTAGATAAGTCCCGCCCAAAATTTTTCATTGAAACACTCAAAAATAAAGAAGGCATCAGGGTCTGACGACCTGCCAGGAGATATGTGAATTTTCAACAAAGACATCCTGCTCGCCGCAGAAAACAAAACCGAACTTGAACAAATACAGAACTGGCACAATCGTCTCGTAGAGTTCGGGTTATAAATAAATATTAAGAAGATTCTATATATGACGACCGAACCGTATGATTCAAATCAATGGAATCAAGATGCAACAGCTTCAAAAGCCAAGCACGTTGACTTAATAATTTCCATTGATGGTCATATGAAAGAAGAAATGGCTGTACGAAATGGTTAGTACAACAGGAATCACTTGCCATAAGAAAATAAGTGATCGTCTTAAGTTCAAAACATACAGAACTGTCATCGTCCAGTGGCTATATATGAAGCTCAATGCTTGCCAATAACAAGGGAAATGGAACACAAACTAGCATCCATGGAGATGAAAATGCTACGATAGATGTGGGGGATAATAAAGTTGGAACATAAATGATGAAATTCGATCTCGTCATGAGATAGCTCCTGTCACTGACAAGCTCCGAGAGTTGCGCCTCAAATAGTATGGTCACTCCCTACGAGCCCATACTCAGAAGCTTCCCATGATTGGACTTACAAATAGAAGTGGAAAAAAATGACCCCGGAGAAGACCAAGACAACGGTGGCAAGGCACGTTAAATCGAGACCTAAAATGTTTTTGATTAACATCAGGCCTAATACAGAACCCAGACGTTTGAGATAACGCTTCACAGTAGCGGGGACAAACGCTAAAATAGGAAGAAAAAAAAAAACCATATCATCGAATATTTCATCACATATTTCATCAAATTCATCTTCATCATCATCTTGTACTGATGCATACATTACTGCTGGTATTGACATTGAAGAAGTCTGAAAAATAAAACAAACAAGTTAAAAAAATTTTTAACAACAATTAGAAATAAACAAAATTGTAAAATGAGAATTTAAAATTATTGAAATGAATTAACAATGTGGATAATTTAATTAATTATTTGATTTTATATTAAACAATGAAACGGTAAAGTTATTCATTTTGTCGTAAGCCAAGAAAATTTCAACACATAAGAATTAAAATTTTTTTATTTGACTTTAAGCTTTTTCCTTTTTTTTTTTCCTATTTAATTAGTGCAAATTATGAATTCAATTTTCAATTATGGTATCCTCACGTTGTCAGTTGCAGACTCTAATGGTTCGGTAGAAATATTTTCCGTAATACATAAATCTTCCGATTTTTCATTTTGTTCATTCTCCTCATCATCCGCATATTCATCAGCTTGTTCATCAATATTACTTGAATATATTTCTTCTCCATCATACTGTAAATCATACTGTAATCACCATTCAATCATAACTGCCGTCAATTTTATCAATGACTGTAACTCAATCTGTAACCATCAGTTCTGTTCAACTTAACTTCTTACCCCCAAGACTAAAATATCTATTACAGTTTAGGTAAATGACCTTTTTATACTGTAATCATGCTTTAACTTCATTTTTTATTCATTATTCATTATCGGCCATCAGTTCCATTCCGAACTTTAACGATTTGATAAATGAAGGATGTGTATGAAGCGCGCTCCTGAGC
>JABVXS010001759.1:0-12191 GCA_013365335.1 Madathamugadia hiepei | reverse complement strand
ACAAGTTGTCATGAAATTCAAGCTATTACAGTCGATAAGCTGGAAATATAACATGATTAGAATTATCACGTAGCACGGTTTATATGGCCGTAGATAGGCTAAAGACTTAAAAAAATCAAATAAGGAACCACACAGATTTGGCTCACTCAAACTATTAATGCATCGCTAACAGACTATGTCATACACGATTACGAAATCACAATAAGAAACGACTGTGAGGTATACACTTACGTGTATACCGTTGTATTAATTAATAAATTTTCTCTCATCTCTCAGGTATCGCTCTATTTCATAAACTCTACCAATTGCTGCTGCATATCAAACGAATGTGTGCTAATTTTAGGGACTGTTTTAAAATCATTCTTCATGAAAATCATTTCTAGTCAGCTGATTCTTTACATCTCTTCCCTTACCGCACTACTTCCCATCCAAGAAAGGACCGAACAGTGGACAATTTTCAAACTAGTGGCGATTATTTAAAGGTAACTGGTAGGTTCAGTTTGTTATAGGTTTTTTCGATTTCACATTTTTCAGCTACTCCCTCTACCAGTACTCTCCCACTCATGCATTTCACTCCCTCTCTCTCTCTCTTTCCTCCCCTCCTCTTTTCATTTATCCCTATCACTATGTTCAACAAACGGAGTACGAGGCAGGGGGACCATGATATGTACAGTAGTAGCAACCATCATGTATATGAATGGGTTATTGATCGGAAATGTCCTGGTAGTATTTACCGGTTGAAATGGTTAAATGTTCCTTTGAGGGTATATTATGCCGGCTATATTGTTATTGCTCTCATTGAAGTGCATCGCGGTATGTGCATGGACGGAAGAAGAACTTTTCATCTACGATTTAGTGGAAGAAGTGGGCGAAAACTTTTACGATTTCTACGGAATTCCAAAGGTCAGTTTTTGCATTTTTTCAGCTCACAATTCACGTTTACACATATACATTCACGTAAATACACGTATTCACGTATGTAATCAGTTCACTATACGCACGTATTAGGCCTTACTGATGTATGGCATATCCGGGAAGTCAAGTATGTGGTAGTTTACTTTTGTCCTGCTCGTTACCCAGGAGCTTAAGTCTTCGGCAGTTTGTTTTATACTGTTGGTGACTCAGGAATTCAAGTTTTTTGTAGTTTACTTTTATCCTTACTTACTGGAAATGTTTTTTTCTTTTCAAATCGTAATTATGGTCGAATAAGCAGTAGCAATGAGCGGAATTTGTCAACTTTCCGCTTTGTTTTAACAACTTCTAATTCGGTGGAGCATTCGTTTTTTTCACCGTTTTAACAGTTGCATTGAAGGATGCAGAGATTTCAACTATTAAAAAAGCATATCGCCGACTGAGCATGCAATGGCATCCGGATCGTAATTCAGATGAAAAAGCAGAAGATCAGTTCAGAAAGGTTTCATCTCATTTAATTAATTGTTTATTTTATTTTTATCATTTCACTTCTCTATTGAACTCGAACAAATATTAGTTTTTGTGGACAAAGAATTTTTCCCTTCTAGATCGCTGCCATTTACGAAGTTTTGAAATCGCAGGCTTTAAGGCAGGAATACGACCGGACCCTAGAAATTGGTCTTCCCAACTGGAGACAGCCTGTCTTTTACTACCGGTTAGTTTTTTTTCTTCTGTTCGCACCATTTTTTTTATTTAGCCAAAAAATTGATTTGTTTGAGTAAGTTCTGAAGGGTTGTTTGAAACATCAGTTTCTCGTTTTCTTCTCTATCAGGAGTTGCAGTTATAATCGAAAATTTAAATCTTTGCTGATCATTTATCCAACTTGGTCAATGCCTTTTTTTCAGACGAGCTCAGAAATTGTCTTGGATTCAAGGATTAGTCATAATTCTAATAATTTGTTCGATTGGCCATTATTTAATGCTTTGGGGTGCTTACATAGACAAGTATTTGATACTGGTTCGTTCTAAAATCAAAATATCATCGTATTTTAGATAGAATACCAAATTAACAGTTTTTCATTTTTCATCCACAATTATGAAATGCTCGTTTACTCGATATTTGTTTTGCATACACTAATCTTCGAAGTTATATTGACTGATATACATTATCACCCTCATTCATTATGTGTCCTTACTTTTATGTCGTTTTAAAGTCTTCATGTCGAAGCAAAATTCGTAAGAAGGAAATTCGGCAATTGAAAAAGATTGGTAGCGATGCTGAGGCTATACATGGAGCAGAAATAGCTGAAATGCTTTCCGATGCGTATCCGTCTTGGCGAAATTCCTTACCGATATTGATCGGGTCATTCATTTACAATGTTGCTATTTCACTACCAGATTTCGTTCACACCCAATTCAGTGCTCGTCAGTCCAGAGTTGAAAGTTATGAGGTTTGTTAGCACATTTTGTTTTGGTGCAGTATTTACCTTGTCACATGTTGAGCTTCTCTATTCAACGCACAAGTTTTCCTTAAAATTTCATGTTTTTACATCTAGTAAACAGGAAAACATGATTTTTTCCGAGAAATTTTGAGTTTGCTTGGCTTTTTCTAAGTAACATCAGCTTTTTCAAGAAGAATAAATGTGACGAGATTCCTTCACGTCGTTATGTTTCAACACGACAACGCGTGTATGAATACGCTGTAGCTTCGGATGTAAAACCAGTCCTCACATGTGTTTTTAGTGAAGATTCTACCGGAAAATCGGATTCACAATGTGGTGGTGGGTAATTTACGATTTGTTTGTTTTAAATCTTCTTAAAAAAGGTTGGTACTGAAAACAGAACTACATACGTGTTTTCAATTTTCTATTAAAATATTCATTCTTTCATTTGTTTAAGATTTGGTCGTGTAAGAGGTTTTTAACGAATTTACTAAGACCCAGTATATTTTTATTGTTGAAATTATAGAAGTGTGTTGTGAGAGAGACTAAAATTCTATTCAAAGGTAAATCTTGTTTTCAGATGTTGCGGAGAGTAGTTCGTGGACTAGTGCAGAACTGGCTTTGCTTGTTAGGTTAAGCACCGAGAAGTATCCTGCTGGCACACCGAACAGGTTATTCTAGGTTTTTACTTTATTATTTAAATGAAATTTAAAAGATGTATGATCTTATGGTTTTTAAGCTGAAATTTATTTGAGGTGGGATTTGCTGGCGAAAGCACTGGACAGGTCATCGCAAGACATAACTTTCATGGTCGATAAATTAAAGCGGATGAAGAGGGTGCGTCATTAAATTTATGTTTCAGTGTCTCAGTGCTGGAAATATTTGTTACCATTTATGTTGTTTTTGTTTTTTTCTCTTTTCCGGATGTAGTTATTGGTGTTTTTCGCCCTTTTGTAATCCAAATTAAAAGTTCAGCTACCTTTCAGACATTTTCACTAATTTTTCTTTTAATCTTTACTGCTCACCTTTTATAACAATCAAGGATTATATTTACTATAGGATCTCAAAGTGTTATTTGCAATGATACTTTTTATAGGATGAATATGTAAACTTGTTATGTGGCTCGCAGTCAAGTGCTGTTGTGGAGAATGCTGCACAAATAACATTGCTAAAGCAGTCAAGTCAGTCTGTCGATGAGGAATCAAATATAGCGGTGACATGGTCAGATCATGAACAAAGGTTGTTTGAAACAGGACTTCAGGAATTTCCGAAAGACACTGCTCATCGGTATGATTACTTAGTGATAACAAAATCACAGAAAGCAGTTTTATTCCTGGATAAGCATAAAAAGAGCAAAAAAAGTAAATAATGTTTCTCTCTCATCTTTGAAATAATTCTATTCGCCTTAGTCACTCCCATCATTATCTCATCATGATTGTAGGTTAATTAACTGCGGTGCACATTTCTATTTTAATCTGAATGTTCATAGATTTCACAGGAGTCATACTGCAGTGGTTGTTTTTTCGATTTAGTTAACGTTCAGCTTGAATTAATTTTGTCTTCATTGTTTTTAGAATTTTAAAACTCTGCTTTTGCTTTCGGAGACAGAGTGAAATCTCGTTTTATTTCTCTGTTGTGATCCTCTATCCCTACCAAGTAGCATTTAGCGTTTATTGATTGTTTCATCGTTGTTTTTAGATGGGACAAAATTGCTAACTGTGTATCGACTAAAACTAAACAGCAGTGTATCGAACGATTCAGGTATTTATCGGAAATGGTTCGACAAAGGAAAGCATGTCGAAAAAATAAGCAAACTTCTTGAAGTTGTATCCATGTTTTTGTCTTGCGTATTTTATACAATGGCGGAAGTACATGGATATGACACAGAGGTATGTTTTCGTAACCGTAGGTGAAACTGAGTTGATACTAAATCATGGAAATACGATAGATCGAAATAAAACTTGGGAAAGTTAATTTCACTTTTGCAATTTTGTTCATTCGTTGTACTATCAAATAAGCCAGGAACGGGATTTTGAGAAAAATTTTTTATCTTATAGGTCTTATGTTGTTTTGTTTGAGACGACACAGAGCAGGACTTGTGATATATTTCGTATGAGTTCATAAGAAAACAAGAAGTGATAAGTAGAAAGTAGATAAGCAGGTTATTTACATTAAGTGGTTTTTATAAGGATTAAACCAAGTCTTTTCATTTTATTACTCAAAGGGATTTTTTAGTGGTCATTTGTACTTTTGTGTGAGGTGTAAATTGACGTGTTAAATTTTTTGATGCTCATTACTAGAGGTTTGGCTTTGTATTCTTCGTTACTTTGGTCCTGTTTTTTTTGTTGGGACCGAAATTCTTATTTTTTTGATTTATTTTTGTTGTCAAACTTTTTCCAATATCGAAACCGATAATTCACTTTCAGTTATTATGCTCAACTGTCCTAGATCCTATCTTGTAGCTTCTATTTGCCAAATTATGTTTTAACTTCCAATCTCACTTTCTATTCTTAGTTTTTTTTTTTTGGTAGGAAATGATTCATATTAGATTCTTTACAGATTTTCTAATTTAGAGCAGTTTAGAGTCTTGTAATGCCGTAATCTTTGAGAAAAATATCAAAACTTCTGAGTGTATTTCAGGCTTTTCATTCAAGGAACGTCTTATCTACTTCGGCACTCTTTATAGACGATCTGGCTGCTGGCTTCTTCCAACTTTAATTTTTAGGCATTGCAAAAAGTTAAGTAGACAGCTGATGACTTTCTTTTTCCAATTTCATCATTCTTGAAGTCTTAACCGGTTCATTAAGTTCATTGAAATAAGTGTGTATCTCGAGAGCTTAACAAATAATACCACTGAGAGCTTCGGCAACACTCACTAAAGCGCAATTCTTGTACCTTCTGGTTGTCTTTAATGAAAAACTGTATTTTCTGCTCTCATTGGTTCACTATTTAGGTTACTTTTACTGGTTGAATATTACATCTTGTGGTCTTGCTTTCCGGTAATTTTACTCTGTACCTCTGATTGATTTGTTGATAATTTAAGCACGCATCTTCAAACGTTACCTCGTTTACCCGTGATAGGCTCAACATTTGTGATTCCAGTGATCCATAAGAATTTCTTTTAATTATTTGATGTAGATTCAAATCTTTCTTGGTAACTGTAAACCGTTGTATTACAAGTTTTCTTTTAATGAAACCATCTCGGATCTTCTTGATACTAAATGAGTGGGAAGAACTGAGGAAATAAATGTTTAGATATTTATTGTCCATATTTCTTATAAAATTTATCATAGATTGTGAACTTCAGGTATTCATTTTAATATTCAGTAGAATGTGGGTATTTACAGCGTTCAGATGCTGTTGACGTTCTGGTGTTTTTGTGCAAAGTACCGTATTTCCATAATTACTATATCATTTGTTTCACTGGTTTCTTTTGCATTGTAAAATTTAGACTGGTATATTAGGGATAATTAATTGCCATAATATATCAGTCTATGAATTAAGCAATTAACTGTGTCTGTCGACTGAGAATCACGTTAGATCTTAATTCTGAAATCTGATTTGGAAATTCTGATTTAAAATAGAGGATAGGAGTTTTCAGAATTAAGATTCCAGTTGTAATTTTTTTTTTTCAGATATTTGCAAGTAATGTTTTAAGACCAAAAGTTTTCGGTTTCCATGCTATATTGGGTACTTTTTATTATTTTGTGTCTATCGTATAAATTTACACTTCCGGGATAATAAATTAAATCAAATAAAAATTTTGGATGTATGTTAACATAAAATAATGAAATTAATTTTTTCCAATCAGATAATCTTTAAATAAAATTTAATGAGTCGAATTGTGGTTAAATCCTTTTTTCTTCATGGATTCATTCATCGAACTTTTCATTTGGTCGTCGTTTCATTGTTTTATAATGCTAAAATCAATAACAACGATGTGTAAACAAACATAAGCAAACATACTGAATGTTCAGGAAGCAAACTTATTGGAAACAATAGGGGCTTCGTTTCGATCGCTGATAAGCAGGTTTATCGTAATTGGTAATTCTAGATTATCGAACTGTAAATATGAAATTGGTGAGAAGTGCCAGAGTTGTTCATTATATTTTAATCTTTTCAGATTTGTTACCGATCGGATGCCATGTATTTCTCAATACTGAATAGAACATATTACGGGAAGGTTTGGACAAAAATTTTGGTCACTGATTATATGATGATATCTTGGTCGTTGAAACTTCAAGAACCGAATAAGAATTACCATATCTGTTTGAAATTCTTTATATTCACCTCCAGGTGGCTGAAACTTCTGTTTTTGTTTCACTTTTCCCAATTTCTGTTTAATATTTTCCAAAATAACATGACTCTGGTGATCGAGCTCGCACAACCGCATTGCTAGATTTCTCGACCGATCAGTGACAAAATTCGATGTTTTCATTCATCATATCGTAGTGAAATTTTGGCTTTCACCTATGACATAAATTTAAAACGAAATTATAGCGTATCAAAATTTTTAACTTAAAAATTTCAAGCATTTTTATTTTTGGACTGATCAAATACATCTTATTATAAGGAAAAAAAAAATGCATTCATAAGTAATTTCAGTGAAGTTCGTGCTAAACAAACGCGAAATTTTAGGAAAATGTTCTAGCGAAGGTCATATAATGACTTGCGTGTAAACCAAAATTTAAGCGAAATAAAAACAACTTGAAATATATTCTTGGACTTTTCTCAACAACAACAACAGCCATTAACGTCCTTATTGACCTCCTTGTAATACTTTTGCAACACTTAATTTTATGAATTCACTGCTAGAAAAAAAAGAAGGTTAAATAAAACATAATGAATGGCAAATGGAATGATTAGTCTGAATTTATTTTAATAAATTAATTACAAACATTGAAGCAATTCGAAAGGTAATATTCAAATAAATAACACAAATCGTGAGGTTCTGCTTTACAAACATTGTCATATACAATTTGAAAGTTTTTTCCTTTTATTTCATAAAATTTTTCTTCATTTTGAAAAGTTAAATTGTCCTAATTCATCTAGATTTCTACAAAATTTCCAATTATTCTACCAAATTTAAAACGAAAAAGGAGAGAGAGAAAGAATAAGAGAAGAAGAGAAAAAAAAATTTTTAGTTCAAAAAAACGGAACAAAAGTTCTTTGATGATAATAAGTATTAAATGATTGAACGGTAGAAATAATTGAAGTAAAAAGCTGTTAAATTCATAGGAAATACTAAATTCCCTGAAAAAGTATGAAGCTAATTTTTCTTTAAAAAAAAATTCCATTCAAAAAACTAATTAAATTTTAATGTAATTAAAAAAATTTTTTTTGGATGTAATATTGATAAGGTTAACTAACTGTATTCAGGTTACCTGAATGGTACTTGGACAAAACAAATTAATGAACGTTGAAATAGCACATATAGCACTTAGTGCATAAGAATCTCCAAATTTATCATCATTGAAGGGCACATTGGTAGATTAAATTGATTAATACTGCCTAAAAATTCTTTGGAAGCCAACTTATCATTTTCATAAATTAATAAATTTTGTCGGCATTTCTTTGAAAGTTTTTCCGGGTGGACTGAAAATGTTGGCTAGAATTTGTGAATTGAGCAAACGGAGCTGTAACGAAAGGAATTCCATCCAGCCGATTATACGCGGACACCGTGCCGTTCCTCCGAGTACATCTGCGGATGAGCGAACCGAACTTGACTATCCGCATACATATCAGCATTTTTGGCATTCGTATTGTAAGTTGCATGTTCCATTGGTGGCCTATTACGTTTGAAGAAACCACACTAAATGAAATTTTAAATTTGAAACGAAACTGATGCAAAAAATATAAATTGAACTTTTATGGATGCAGTAAAGGATTGCTTGGCACTTTCGCCCACTGATACTTTCACCATGAAGTTAATAAGTAAGTTAATGTTTGTAAAAATGTCCCAAAGAAAAAAAAATTGAATTGAAAAATTTTTAAAAATTATCAAAAACCACTATTGGTTCCTTTTAGGGTATTGCGAATTTGTTGAAAACTTTTCAAGTTTCTTTTTTTTTTTTTTTTTTAATAAATTAATTTACAAACGTAGAGGATATGAACATTATACAGGTAATTCTTACCCTCCAAAGGCATAGGATCAGAAGTGCCAGGATAATTAATCCAATAAGGATAGCAATTAAATACAACCACCATGGTACACCATGCTTGGATTGTTCCGGATCCGTTGGATTCACATCCGTCGTTATCTTTAAACCGGAAATTATTTCAATTTGAAAATTTTCCTTTTTAATTTACAATCAACAATCTCATTACTTACCAATATTAATAAATTTCTATTTTGCAAAAAAAAAAAAAAATTGAAATTAAAAAATTTCACCGCAACAAGTTGTGCTGGTGGATTGTATCGTGGTGCATTGGGTAATGCTGATATTTTGGCGATCCCGATGGATGAGATGTCTGCATCAAAAATATTATTATCGATTAGGGTGTTAATAGCTAATCGAGCATAAATTTCCACCAGAACAAATTCATCCTCATTAAGTCGCCGTATGTCACATTCCATATGTGTGCAATTATCCGTGCTGCAAACCTGGAATTATCAATTAATGAAATTCAATGATAATTAATGAAAAGCGTGAAAAGTTTAATTTTTGTAAAATTCATAAAATGTGTGCAAAATGTAACATTCGTAAAATCCTTTCAATTTTTTATATTTTTCCACTAATTTAAATGTTAATGATAAAGTTGCGAAGTAATTATAATTAAAGAACTTACAATGTTCGCGCGATTAAGCGGTCCTTTATATTCGATAGCTTTGCCGGCTGCTTTAGCCATCTTCACCGCGTGCTTCATATTATCCTTAACCTGAACAATTCGGATTCGACGTTGATCATTTTGGTTTCGTTGATGCGATCGTTTGTTCTTCCTGCTGCGAATCGCATGATGCAATTGGATGTGTGTGCGACGTCGTCTCAACTTATAATCACTGTACATTTCATGTACATCTTCTTCACGATCAAAGTGTTGCACAGGTAACTCATCTGGTAACTCATCATCATAGATAATTGCCGATGGCGTTGGAATGTGTTCGTTTGAAATCTTCAAAATGAGTGTATAATTTAAATTGAAATATTTGAAAACCTGGGAATACACAATATGAGGTATTCCGGTCGTTGTGTTGAAAAAACAAATTAAAAATTACCGTTAAACTGTCAGGATTGATATTTTGTGCTTGTTTCACGCGACATTTCACTTTGTCGGCATCATTTACCTGTGGTTCATCAATCAAATATAGCAAATGTCTTCCATTGTCAGCAAAACTTGGCCAAATGATGTCCAGCGAAGCACCACTGATTGAACTTGGACCGCGATTTATCACCTCAAAAATTTTTATCAAATTACTGAGAATTATATGAAATTTCAAAATGGAAGAGACCTTGGCATCATTGATGAATTTCATTCTGCACGAATTGGAAATTTTACATTAAAAAAAATTAATTAGTAAATTTGAAAAGAAGTAGCATATTTACCTGATATAAATGGCTGACAACAGGACCAATTTCGGAGTCAAAAATAGGATCACTTGGAGTTCGATTCCGGATGGAGTAATCCAGTTGTTCCGGTGTTGATCGACCAACCAATGAAAGTTGTGCTTTAATCTCGACCGGAACTTGTACAATCAATTTATTATCGTCATCATTACCGAAAGCTTCTTCATTAGTACTAAAAAGCACATTTATAACATAATTAATTAACAACCATAATTTCAACAGATATTTCACGGATTATCCGATAATTGAATACTATCATTGCTAACAATTGAACTGCTTAGAAATAAGTAAACAAATATCTCAGGTAGCTGAATTACTAGTGCTTTTTCCGTAACTTCCAGAATGTTCCGCTCAGTACTATCCTGAAATGCTTTCCTGTTGGAACTACATTTTCCAAATTTCTATTTCACTGTAAATTGATTGAATTGCAGAGAAATGCCGATAAGAGAACAGCTATCATCCATATTGATTACCTGTTAACAAACATTTTAATATTGATAGCTTCATCAGTGGCATCGACCTTCGTGCCTGTCAACCGAAAACCGAATTTAGCTTCACTGTTACCGGATAATGGATTACCAATGTCACAGACAAACACGTATTCCTCATCTTTCCCGGCTTTTCCTTGTGGTGAGCAACTGATTGGCTGCTAAAAAAAACAATTCTTCGCTTTTAATATCCTTCAAAAATATTGAAAATTTTATTTTTAAAATATGAAATCTTCTACTCAATTGTAATCATTTAAAGTGAAGAAATTTCAATTTTCCCGATGGTTAAATTAAGTTCAAATGATCGTTGTAATCACAAAGTGTGTGTGTGTGTGTGTGTGTGTGTGCGTGCATGTGTGTATGTGTGTATGTGTGTGTATGTATGTGTGTGTCTGTGTATGTGTATGTGCACGGTGTGCAGATCTATGTATGTGTTTGGTTCGAGGTGTACATGTGCCTCAGATGTTGTTCTTAAATGGAACTTCATCCACTCGCCAGTTTTTTTCCCCCCAAAATCATTTTAAATTTATTTTTCAATTTAGTAATTAGTAAATTCGTTGACTAATTAATGGGCAATAGCGGGTCTTCATAATCATCTACCCTAAAAAAAACAATATCTTCGTACTTTTCTACAGTGTTTTTTCGTCATATATTGATTGGTTTCTTTTTTCCGTCTAATTAATTAACCAATCATTGACTCATTAACTTTCTTCTTTACCAATAGCCAAGCTTTCATCATCTGTCATAACGCTTTCCAGGTTTTTTTGGCGTTTTAATTTTTATTTTTTTTCATCAGTAAAAATTTTGTTTTGAAACAATTGTTTTCGTTCATTTCTCAAACTCAAATGAAGTGAAATAAATATTTCTGAAATTTGCAAATAATCTTTGAAAATAAAATTCAAATTGATCAATTCAATTTAAAATTGGACCAGTTAGTTAAATAATTTTTGCTGGGGAGAGAGAAAAACTGAAAATTTTAACAGCCAATGATGACCTTTCGGGTTACGGTAATGCTCGAAATGATATGTTTTGAAGCTTTTCTGAGACAATTGATTTACAGTATATATATAGTAGTATTATATTGATGTTGATGGAATGATCGAGGTCAGCATTAACATTGATTATTTATTGAGGCCAGCATTGTCATGGACCTATATACACAGCCATTATCTTTCAAATATTAATGATACAAAGGACATTTAATTCGGTAAATTTTTAAATTTCCCTTTTTAATGCAAGATTCATTCCTTTTCATAAATTGAAATTTACAAAATATGTAAAAAAATTTTGGAATTTTCTTTTTTTCCATTGCTTTTCTGCGGGAAATTTTGAAATAAATGGAGATATTATGCATTATGAAAGTATCACTCACTTGATCAGAATTATCAATTAGTGATAATACAGAAGGGTCATTTGTGACTGTTCATTTATCAAGGATAACCTGAAATTATGAATCATTTGATCATTCAAATGATTTAATATCGATGGTATTGTCAGGCCTAATTGTAGCACTGAGAACACACAGGAAAACAGTGTGTAACAAATCGATTGATGCAAAATGTTTGAACAATTCATTCATTATTCATTATCGGCCATCAGTTCCATTCTGAACTTAGCGATTTGATGAATGAAGGATCTGTATGAAGTGCGCTCCCGAGCGATTCGTTTTATTTCAGCCAAGTTCATTGCAGTGACTGTAGTGATTGTGTCCATCCATCTCATTGCTGGTCTTCCTCGTCTTCTGGTTCCTTCAGTTCTTCCAATCATGATATCCTTCTCCAATGA
>JABVXS010001758.1:0-12199 GCA_013365335.1 Madathamugadia hiepei | reverse complement strand
ACTGTCTCATACTTGTTAGTTAGGCTATGTTGGAGACGAATTCTAATACTGCTGAAACTCTCGTAGATGGATTTAACCAACTGCTAAGCTTCGTGTCTTTGCAGTCCTTAATGTCTCCGTAGCAGTCAGTTACCACATAGGCATAATGTACCGCATTATGAAGTAAAATAAATGGCTCTTTACTGAATCTTCTCTGCCTGCTTTATCAGCAAGCCAGACTTGTGACCAGGTGTATAATCCATCTTTACAATTTTTCTCAACTTTCAGTTTTTTTTTTTTTAAATCGTTTAATTTCAAGGCAACTCCTGATTATACGAGAATATCATCTCCTCGTTATCGTCGCCAGTCGAAACAGAAGCTTCCACTGGACCTTTTTTTCATTAGCTTCACGAAGGTGCAGGTAATATGCATTGTAACTTAATTGCCTGATAAATAGATTCGTTGTGAATCCAAGTTTGGTGATCTTTTATGTTCTAAAAGATGTTATAGATTAATAATTAGAGATAAATTATCGTTAAAATAAAGATACAAACAAGGCATTACAATGGAGGAGACCAAATGAGTTTCTTCGAGCAGACATTCAAGTCTTCGCGATGTATCGGGAAAGGTTCATTTGGTGAGGTAAATGAAAATTTTGTTAGTAGGAATGGCTGTCCTCTGCTAATAACTATAAGAGTATTGAGTTCTGATGATGAGCATTTTCTTCTACCGAAAACCTGGCAATACACAGAAGAATAAATATCTCAAAATTGTAAGATTGAATTCTTATTATTAAAAAAAATTAAATGAAAGCAAAAGATACTCAAATAAAATGAGGAAATTTAAAATTTTCAGAAAATTATGCGTCATCAAATATAAAGAAGGGAATTGATACCAAAGATTGATAAAGGTAACACTTGATATGTAGGAAATATTTGAATATGAAGGAATGCTAATGCCTGCCAGGTCTTTGTCTTAATTTTAGATATATGTACAAACTGCATGTTTCTTGATGACACAGTAAAAGGCCGCAATTTAGAAAAGACGGCAACCATTGATTGACTCGTCCACCTCTTCGGCACCGCTATCCCTTAATCGCTCTTCTTTTCTCTCGTCCACCCTACATTAACATGCTCTTTTTCTTCTACTAGATTTTTTGTAGAGGAAGTATGTCTTTGAAAATATTTAACAATTTGAGTGTGTTTCTTTTTCTTCCTTAGCATTTGTCCTGCCTGGTTGCAGGGTCCGCTTCTGTGGAGCATCATCTTCGTACTTTGTCTCCATAGATGCAAGTTGTTGTGTTCCACTTCTCTTGTTCGCGGTCTTCTTATCTCAGGTGATTTCTGTCGTACTTTTTGCCATTTCGTCCAGGTGGCAGCTATTTTTATTGCGTAAAAAAAATATTTGCGGCCATTTTCGGATGTTGAGCCAAGCTATTTGAAATTGTTGTATCTCATTCTTCATGCGACTATCCTTGCCCGACTGACCCGTCGCAGAGATCTGTCGTCGCTGATAACATATCTGAGGATTGAACCATTCTATGTGTATCGTATCAATCTCGACATGCGGATCACTCCACTGCTTTATGAATTCGCGCTTTACTATGTTTCTATTTCTTATAGCCTGTGGGTATATGTGCATTTTGTTTCTTTTTTCATTCAGTTCGCGGAATAGTCGTACTTGTGTCATAAAACGGTAATTATTTTGCATAAATTTGTATTTTTAGGATTAATTCAAGTTTGCTTACCATCAAATCACTCGGCAAAGAATGAGCGTCGACATGATAAAGGTGTGTAAAAATTTTGGTTTAAAAAATTTATTCTGCATAGTCTGGAATTCAGATGTAGATTTTTAATTTAAGGCTGATGAAAGTGAGCTAAAAGTAACTGAAGCGAATGGAAATGAGGGAAAAAATGAGGAAGTAGAGCAAGGTAGCGATGAGGAAGCACTGGATGAAGATGAATTTGAAGTCGATTGCATTCTTGATGTTGCTGCTATGGATGGTGAAGTGAAATATCAAGTGAGCAGGCTTTGTTTTCCCATTCTTTTCTATTAGTTTTGCATTCATAGTTTTAAGTTAATTTGACTTCGACGATGACATTCTGTCAATTAGACTTCAGCTTCGTTTTCTTTTCTCAGGTGCGATGGAAGGGTTATGGGTCAGATGAGGATTCGTGGGAACCTGAATGGAATCTAGAAACAGCACGGCTAATTCTTGATGAATACATTTCAATTCATGGGGACGAAGTAAAAAAAGCTCAAGATTTAGTTTTGAATGCGGAAAACCAACGAAAACGGCGTGGAAGGCAGACAAAATTGCAAAATAAAGTAAATTTTTATACAGTGAAATATATGTTCTATCACTGCTCTTGAATGTGTGTTCGTGTTTAGATTGGAGGAAAATGGAATATGAAGTTCCTGCATTACTCATTGAGAATTCAAATATTCGTTAAAACCGAATGTAATTATTATTTATTGAGGAAAGAAATATACTTTACATTTTCAAGTGATCTTATTATTCTAGCAGAAAAAGAAAGCGCGACGAAGTTCTAGCTCGGAACATGTAGAAACAACTAAGACATCGAATATTCGAACTAGGAGAAAGATAGCACTGGATAAATATGAAAATGATGGTGACAATGAAAGCAAGGATAGCGACGATGGTGATGAGGACTATGACGAAGTTTCGAATAAGCGCAATAGGTAACTTTAATAATACGCCGACTTTGTTTGATGGAATGTTTCTTTTTTAGAATTTGAGGGTCTTTTTATAATCAAAGAAGTTTGAAAATGTTTCAGCTTTTATTTGTTGTTTCCCATTATGTCACACTAACAAACAATTGTTGTATCAGTCTGAAGGTTATGTGAGTTTTCTCATGGGAAAATAGTCCTCTTCACAAATTTTCTCGTGTGCATTTCTATACATGATTATAAAGAAACTATTCAATTTAAGTATAATTTTAGGAGACATCGGGCGGCAAATGCTAAGCGGAAAAGTTCGAAAAATAATCAAACGAAAACGCTTATCAAGGTTAACATTTTGCGCAAAAATATATTAATTTTCATGGAACATTCATTACGAATTGGATGTTTTACTTAAATCTGTTCTAAACTAAAGCTAAAATGTGAGATAGGAAAACTTTACATGGGTTTGGAGTGTTTTTGCACGCAAGTACTTTTTAATCATGAAAAATGAAAGAAATTGGTGATGCCGCCTTTTTTTTCTCATTCAGAACCTATCACCAAGAAATGCTAAAAATGCTTGGCTCTATGATGACGTTGAGGATTCCGATCCTGATGCTTCAGAAAGCAGCGGGAAGACGAAAAAAAATGGTTTTATTATTTGCATATTATTATATTATAATTTGAGAATAGTGATTTTGATTATGATTTCGACTTAGAGAATTCTTCGACGAACGTCAATTTTTTTTCAGTTGCAAATTTTCGTGATGTATGTTCTCATCGTACGAATATATCCTTTTTAGATGTCTTCCTACGTGAGGCAAAGAATGGGTTGAAAGAAGATGCCGCCATCAAGAAAACAAGTGTATCAAATGTAACGGTTGAGGGACGGCTCGAAAACAATTCAAATAAAGTCATCAATGGGAAGAAACGGAAAAATAAAGGATTCTCTGCAAAGGTTCTTTAATCCACACTTATGTATTCATTTCATTTGTTGTTCCATTTGATACTGAAACAAGTAACGATAATGATTAGTCATAAAGAGCCTTGCCCATTTAAGCTAATTATCATAAGACAATAGATTGCTACCTGAAAGGATTGTGATAAAAATTGTCTTCAATTAACTATGATTTTCTACGCTATAATCAGTGATATTTTCAGGTTGATGAACTGGAAGAAAGTATGTCCAATTGTTGGAGAAGTTTAATTTTTCGTGTTAAAATTTTGTTTCATATTTTTTTAATTGTTTTGCTCAGACAAACAGAAAATTATAATCGTCATTCTTTTTCGTTTCAGTTATCTGTTCGGTATTATTCATTCCAAATCTTATAATTTTGTTTAAAATTTTGCCATGTTTGAGATCTATCACCATACCTATCAATGTTTTGTGCGATCATTGGAACAAGGATTAAGTGTTAAAGTTTCAGATTATGAATCAAAAGTGGAATTTATTGGTGTCGCTCAATGTAAAGATGGTGCAATTAAGGTAGTCTATAGAGAAAAGGATGAAACATCTCCACGTGTGGTATCTGTACGGGGTAAATTACTAAATTTAATTTCATATTTGCTTATAAGTTTCGAATCAAAATAAGCAGGAAATCGGAGTTTAAGTCATTTTACAGACAAACTTGATGACTGTCATCTTTTGATATGATAGTATGACAGTATTCGAAACAAAGGGTTGAATGTGATTAAATTTTGAGTAGGATTAGGCAGTTGTGTGAATCAGATAGTGGCTATCTAATCCTAATGAACTCAAAAAAGTGAAAACTTTTGTTTGATTTTATGTTGTCTTATCTATTTTGAATTCCTACGCCATTAAATGAATGTGTTTTTTTTCGAATATAACCAGTCTAAAAA
The DNA here is from genome assembly GCA_013365335.1 of Madathamugadia hiepei. Classification (NCBI taxonomy): domain Eukaryota; kingdom Metazoa; phylum Nematoda; class Chromadorea; order Rhabditida; family Onchocercidae; genus Madathamugadia; species Madathamugadia hiepei. The sequence continues at coordinate 7,678 of JABVXS010001758.1, read as the reverse complement.
CCAACGGTAAATATGCTTGGCAGTTCATCTTTCTCCGAAATATATGAACATAAAAAGGTGATGCTCTCTTTATTGCTGGGAAACCATATATTTTCGTAGGACCTTAACTTGCTTTATTTCAGAAGCTTTTGAAATAGATGGCTTCGGTTTGGTGCAGTATTTTATTAGCCGATGCGAATTTGGTGAGCCACAAAGTAATCTGTAAATTAATTATTGTGGTTTGGCAATTCGTATTGGTGAGTTTAATATTTTGTTTATAAAAAAGTCTGCATATTTAGTTTTCTTATTCATAGTCTAATAACGGGTTCTTATACTATTGCTGCTTCTCAGTTTTCCAGATTTTTCCACTGAATACATGTGTTTATTAACAATTACCCGTCTTTATTGAAAATAACTTAAGCTTCTATTCCGAACTTTTTCCTCATTAGGATTTCATGAAGCCTTCAAGTCTAAATTTATTTGGTTTCGCATTTATGCCAGTTTGGAGGATTTTTTTTTGTAGTTGGATTTGCATTAGTATGTGAGAAGTATTTTTATTTGACTCTTTCATTACCGTATTCCTCTATTTTGCAGCATGCAGTTTGTACCAGTTTGGCAGTGTTGAACTTATCATTTTGTTCAAACAACGAAACTGGCGGGTGCATTTGACTAATTTTTGCTTATGGAATATATGTTTTATTCGTTGAATTGTTCCTTTTAAAGTTCAGTTCTGAATATATTGAACTGCTGAGAACTCGCTTAACACAAAAAATTATGGTGAAAATATTTGGAAGATGTATTGCATGTCATTGGGCGCTGTTTGTTTCCTTTGTTACATTTTTAACTGGATTGATGCTTATTGGTCTTGTTGGTACTCTGTGTTTCGGAGGGATCGTTTTTTCAAATTATTGTGAATTCAAATCTCCAAGAATTCATCATCTGCTTCTGTGCGTTCACCACCAGTTCTTTTTTCAATATTTTGATAATTTGTTCTTAAAATTTTTTTTACTTTTGTTTTTAAATATTTTGGCCTTCGTGTTTAACTCTGTTCTTTGATGAAATTGTTGGTTATTTTGTAAAATTTTGCTGATGAATCAAATGAATATAAGACGCACATTTGGATTCCGAGAAAAAAAAAATCACTTTAATAATTCGTATTATATAAGGATGCTCATGTGTTTCTCATTCGATGGATTTAGCAGTTTTATTCATCTATCGTAAAGATTCTTTCATTGCACCTCAGCAACTCGTGTCAAGTTAATGCTGGTTAGTAATTGAAAAAAAAAGCGGGAGTGGTAGAAAATTTTTTTTCAAAATTCTACAGGAGTTAAGATTTTTTTTGGAAAGAATTTCACAAATGATAACTTAAAAACAATTATGTCAATTTATATTACTGCTACCGATTATTATTTCTAATATGAACACTAAAATTATCGATTACCATTACCATTGTTAGCTATTCTGAATTCAGTAAGTTGATCAACTGAATGAAATAAACCTTGCTGATTGAGAGCTGGATGAGGATTAAGATGGGTGGTTGTGTTTTAAGGTTGAAATTCAACTCTCCATATCTACTGGTGATTTGGATTTAGTTCAAATTTATTTAAGTTTATTTGCTTGAATTATTGTGCACAAAAATGCGAACTTCATTTATCACACATTGAGTTGAGAAGTAATGTGGAAAGTTTTGAAGGAATACGAATTGCAAAAAAAAATCTAAACTTTAAGTAACCAGGAACAATGAACAAGGGATTAATCACTTCCACAAAACAGGATAGCATGGGAAATTTTAAACCTTATGATACGGTGATCAACTTAGAAACCAAAATAGTAGCTCTGTGATTGTCCTAATTTAAATTAATGTCTCTTAAAATTGTCAGTTTTTTAATTAATTAAATTCTTCCAATTTATTTCGGTGTGCAAGTGAACAGAAAGCCAAGCGCACAACCATTATCATCACGTTCTGACACCTGCAATTAATAAAGTTTTTGCTCAAATCCATAATATGAAATTTCATCATTAACTTCGTTCATTTTGCGTTTGACAGAGTAATTAATACAAATTAACTTGAGTTATTTAAACCAACCATAAGGGTGCAACGGCATTTTCCATCAGCTGATACACCAGGTTTTCTCAAAACACAGGTGTTGTCGGTAACTGATGAGGGTCGGCCGTCATTTTCAGGTGTTAGCACTTTGCACTTGAATGTTGGGCCTTAAAAAAAAAAAAAATGTTACGAACATTCTTTAGGATTTTGTTCGGTAAACTAATTCTAAAATGTATGGATCTCATAGACTAAATTCAATCGATTATTTCTGATGAATAATTTGTATGAGTGCCGTTATTTTGTGATCGGAACAAGTTGAAGTTTTAATCGAAAAATAAATTGAAATTTTGGAACCTGAATATGACCCGTGGCCTATATGTATAATTAATGGTTTAGCGGGTACATGCAATTGAATGGTTCGAGTGACAGTTTTATTGCTAAACTTTTCGCGCCTTTCTAATTCCGCACCTTTGCTCGTCAACGATGAATGCGGTGCAATGAAACGCTTTTTCAAATCGTTCAACCTATGCATATAAAAAATAATAATTGGAACAAATGAAATTTTTATAAAGTTTAAAAATTTATTCATCCAATTGTGAATTCCAACGAGAAAAATATGTAGACTAGACAGGTGTTCCTGTTCAAGAACTTTCTCGGGTTAAGTTAACCTATCTTCCATACATTTCAAAATTACCACAATCCATAATTACTTCACTTCATTCATCATTACTAATTTGTTCGAAATATTTGAGATTAGCAAGAGAAAAATTAGGAAATCAATGTAATCCATAAAAGGCTGGAACAAATTAAATTTCAAAAAAAAAAAAGAATTTCAATCCAATATTTGATGTTTCCAGTTTGCTTATAAAAAAATGATAAATATCTGAAGTTCCTTTTGCTGAACCGCTAAAGATCCAATAACTGATTGGGGTTATTTGAAGAATGAATTATTTTTTTGTCATTTCAATGTAAAGTGCCAAAATGACTTAATAAGTTACGGAAGATGAAAGTAAAGCAAAGCACAGAAGCTTCATTTAGATTGAATCGCTATAGCGATTTCTCATTTATAGCATAAGGAATGTCGAGACAATGATGACTCATCACAACACGAAAGATATTTCGCTGTGCTCGGATTGATGAGTCATCCATCCATTGATGAGTATGTACGTGCAACTGCCAAACATAGATTCCTTTGTCTGTGATCATGCACGTATGCATGATGCATTGGCTGTTGTAAGTCACACCTTTCCCGCCTAAAAAGCCTCGGTCCTCTTCCATAACGTCACTCTATCCATTGCTTATACGAGCTTCATTTCAATTCCGTGACGTGTCGCCAATTTTACGCAACCCGTGTACTCGTTTTTCCATATTTGTAATTTCTACGGAACAACCATTACCATAAACCTTGATCAGATACCTAGCGCTAAGGTAAAGTTTGTCGTTGATTTGCATAAAAAAGAAAAAAATATTTCTGAACCTATTCATCATTATTGTTATTGTCGAAATTGTTTTTTTATCAGTATTGTTATTATAATTTGCAATATTATGACATTGTTATTGTTATTTGTGCAAGTTATTGTTCATTCAGCAATAATGCAACGGAAAAGTGCAGAAATTATTGTCATGAAAAAGAAGAAAAATTAGAAAAAGTACGACATGGATATTCCTAAAATTCAAAGCATAAATTGAAAGCTGCAAAATACTTCGAGAACATTTCAATTTGACAACATTTTCGTTTCTCTTTACGCTCAACAATTGAGCAAGCTGTTCATTCAAGAATTGTATTTGATCCATTTCCACAATATTCATCTCATCTGTTTCTACCATATCAGCTGTTTATATTAATGTTGCTGGTTTACTTATCCAATGAACAAATGCTTCAGTTCTTCTTGTTATTCCAAGCCCTGCTACAGCAATGTAGAGTATTTGTTGGCAGTAGTAGCCTGTTACTTGTACTGCTTTTTAATAATCACCAATAGCTCCCAACACTCACTCAACATTTAGCCGTTGTTGTTGCTGTCGCCATTGCTCATATTGCTGTATACGTTGTTGTCGTTGTTGTCGAAAGAAGTATCGATAACCATTAATATTAGCAGGAGTAGTACTATGTGATCGTGATCCAGTGATAGTAGTACGTGGTCGTGATCCAGTGGTAGTAGTGCGTGGTCGTGATCCAGTGGTAGTAGTACGTGGTCGTGATCCAATGGTGGTAGTACGTGGTCGTGATCCAATGGTGGTAGTACGTGATCGTGATCCAATGGTATTACGTGGTCGTGATCCAGTGGTAGTAGTACGTGGTCGTGATCCAGTGGTAGTACGTGGTCGTGATCCAGTGGTAGTAGTACGTTGTCGTGATCCACTGATTGTAGTACGTGGTCGTGGTCCAGTGGTAGTAGTACGTGGTCGTGATCCAGTGGTTGTAGTACGTGTTCGTGATCCGTCAGTAGTAGTTCGTGCTTTTGTCTTCCGTGTAGGAATTCGAATTGTTGTCGACCTGAAATTGTTTTTTGCGTCATTTCACAAGTATAATGTTGTTAAAGTACTGCATGGAGAAACGACCATTAAAGATGACGAGGAAATGTAAACTTATGCATAAACGTTTGAAACTTAAAAACAAATCTTAATTAGTCAACGTAAAACTTTGGCTTTAATTTTTTTTTATCGGCAAAAATTACAGTCGGAATTAAGAAAAATTTTTGCTTCTGACTTTGAAGGAAATAGCCGTAGTGGTGGTACGATGTGAATGCGAGGTGTGTAAAAGGACAGAAGTAAAAGTTGGTTAGATGTGCAGAAAAACAAATCTTCAATTTCAGGTTCAACTAAGCTGAGGCGAGTGATAGCTACGAATGTGTGACAATTGTTTGCATGAGTTTCGTTGCGTTGGTAACTGGCGAAAATCATGAAATAAATGAAAACACTGTTGACCCTTCAAATCCTCCTCATCCAACTGATAATTTTCCATATGAATTTTTAATTTCATTCAGCAAAAGCAACAAAATTTTCATCCTAAAATATTTTTAATAGCGTAGGAAAAGTGCGAAACCTTTGACTGAATGATTTTGTTACTGATGCAGTGGATCTTTGTAAAATTGTTTGTTGGAAATTAGCCGGAGACGTGGCAAATCTCCCAAATGGTTCAATATATTTTTGCTTTGGTGATCGTGTTGACCAACTTGGCATTTTTCGGGTAATAATTGGTACCTGAAAATGATAAAATTAGCAAAATAACGAAAAAACTTTGCTCTTTTATTATTCACACCAAATTAATTTAAAATAAATTAATTAAGCTGAGCAATGATGCTAATTAATTTTGAAGAAAAAATTGCATGTTTTTTTTAACAAAACATACATTTGTTCGTCCGACATCTTTACCATTTTTATGTAATATAAATGCCGGCAAATATGGTACCAATTCATCGTAGACATCATCGTGATCAGCGACCTTTTTTAAGTCATCATCGAAATTTTCAACAAATGATTTCGAATTACCAAACTGTGTCTCATCCAGTAATTTCATTTCTGCAAATACTTTAAATCATTGATTGATTGTCAATGAAGGAAAATAAAAAGCTTTAAATGTTAAATTAAAACATTTGGAATTTAAAAAAAAATTTAACACTGCACGGTCTGATCTAGAACTCTTCCAATTTATTACCCAATAGAAAATGATGGAAAGAAGGGGAAGAGCGGAAGATCAAAACAAAAAGAAATTCAGATTCTCATTGAATCATCCCTTTGCAGATATTTTTTTTCTCAGTATTTCAGCTAGCAAAAAGAAGGAAAAAAAGCATTGGAATTCGTGAAGAAATTCTTGTACAATGAATGATAGACAGTACCAATGAGGATTGGCTTTTCTTTTCTCCATGAATTTTGATAATTATTATTGCTAATTTGTCTCGATCGTAAGCGGTTGGTTCTCGACGACAGACCTTTGCGACGGGTCGGTCGTGCAAATCTAGTTGTAGTCGCATTGAATGCTAGGGCGTACTCCAAACGATGACTTGCATGGACAGGACCTGGTACATGGATGAGCAAGCGTTTCTGGCTTATGGACAAAGCACAGAACTATGACGTGTGGAGATGACGCTCCACAATAGCGGACCCTACAACCACGTAGGGCAAACGCCAAGAAGAAGAAGAAGAAGATTATTGCTAATTAAGTGTGTCCAATTGAAAAGTGGGGAAAACAAACGTGATAAAAAAGAAATGTAAAACTGTTTGATTAATTGGTAGCAAATTGATGAACTATTTGAATGGATAAAAAGCAGCAATAACAACAAGACAAAGCTAACATTCTTTTTGTTCAAACCAAAAATAACATTAATAATTTCATTGTTGAAATTATTAATTCAAATTTACTTCCAAAAATTAGCAGTAATTTTTATTGAAATAAAATTTAAACGATAAATTGTTTAGTATAAAAAATTTTGCACAAATTTATTTAAATTTTTTTGAAAATAAAATCTCACCAAATTTTTCAATCATTTAATTTTCATTTTACAAAACAACAACGAAATGAATGATTTACACGTGTGATTTTACACGCTATCAATTTCACACGTGTGCAATGATGATTTTACACGCTATCAATTTCACACGTGTGCAATGATGATTTTACACGCTATCGATTTCTTTGTGTTTAAATGATTTGCAATGAATTTTGTTTTTAACAAATTGCACGATGAAAATCCAAACTTACTGATACTCGAAGAATATGTAATTGAGCATAAATAAATCATTTTCTATCAGGAATGGTTTAAATTTTACTTCACCAATAACAACGATGAAATTTTTTTCATCGCAAATTCAATGAATGTTTCAGTGAAATTGTTAATTTACAAAATTAAAATCAAAACGATCATTTTTTTTTTAAATCAACGATTAATTAATTAATGAGGAAAAAAAAAACTTGCCGATTTGATAGTTTTGATCATCGGAATGCACATTTGAAAATGTGAAGATGGATAAAATGAAAAGCACCGCAAATGCATGACACTTTGATGGTGTACGGTATTGCTTCCATGAAATCATACTGTACATGATGGGCCACCACAAATTAATTTTGATTTCTTCAAGTTAATATCCTAATTAATTAGAGGGTTTTAATAATTACCTTTAATCAGCTTCAATGAGAAATTAAGCGATTCTTGAACAAAATCTAATAATAACTATTATTACTGAGATCAATAAGTGAGCAAAAAACAACACCTTCAAATGATTTCGATTTAATCAATTATTGAAAAGTTTTTCAATTTAATCAACTAAAATTTTTTTTTGAATTTGAATTGATCCGTGATTACGTAAGTGTATCATAAATTATTATTTTTGCAAGTAAATTAATTGATGCACCAAAACTTTTCAATTACTCATTGATTTTTGAATTGGCTTTTAATTTAAATTAATTGAATTGGTATATTGGGATAGAGTTACATGTATTTCATAATTCTAGTTGGTGAATGAAGAAAATGATTTAGTAGTTAGTATTATCGATATCTCATCAGGCTTCTAAAAATAGAAAGCAAGAAAATGGGTTCCTGTTGAACATTTCCAAAACTAAAATAATGACAACCGAGAAGAACAGTGAAGCCTTTTTTGATGTAGATGGAGATAAAATAGAATTGGTAAAGCACTACAACTTACTTGGTTCAATGA
>JABVXS010001757.1:0-12203 GCA_013365335.1 Madathamugadia hiepei | reverse complement strand
CACATCCTTCATTCATCAAATCGCTAAAGTTCGTAAAAGAACTGATGACCGATAATGAATGAATGAAAACGATGTTTCTAACAGAGTTATTCCGTTTTGTAGATGTAAAATAATCGACAAAAATTTTGCAAGTAGATACCAGCAACTGGTAAAGAAAGCTACAAGAAAACCCAGAATAACATTCTGAAATTATAACGATAATCCTAATACATCACACCTATCTATCTAGATATGAAAACTTAAACCCTTTTATATACGTGCAATAATTTATATGCCACCAGAAGCAAAGAATGTACCATCTTTTGTTCCCCCGTCGATGAAATAAAAGATAGCCTAGAAGAACAACTGGAATTATATGATCACTCACAAAAAACAATAAGGCAGTGACACACAAAAAACAATAAGGCAGATAGCGCCATAGACAATTGGAATTGTAGCGGGGTATTTAAAAGATACCGAAAGTGGTGGGAAGATTTGGAGTGATTGGTGGAAGAGGGGTTGCCCACTTCTTGCTAATTTATACATCCTTGTCTCGTTGATTTTTATTCCAATCTTTGTTACATCCCTTCCATATATAGGAAAGGGCATGTGAAAATGTATAAAATGATCTAAAATGTTCCCACGCCATTGCTGTGCGATAGCATTTGGATTTTCACATCTTTGTTTCTTCTCTTTTAGTGCATGCCAGTCATCTGTCTATCCCTCTTTAGCGACGTATGTAGCGTGCGAGTTCGTCTGGTTGTTTGTTGGCTTCTGGTGAACGGATTTGGTGGCTTGTTTATAAAATAAAAACTTTGGGAAACTGTCAAAAGTTCAAAGATCTTGCGACAGGGTACAACGATGAGAGAACAGCTGGTCGATAATTTTATAAAGGAACAAATCTCGAAAACTGTTAAAAGTCCATTAATGCACTGTGGGATTCCATTGGTGTTGTGGATTATGCAGAGTACGATAGGTAGCATTATGTGTTCCTTATCCAAACGATCTCTTTCTATCAGCTGTTTTTGCATTCCGAGATGGCAAATGAAGAAATGGCGAAACTTGGTGAACTTAAGTCATACATTATATTGATGTGGGTTAATTGATGATTTTTGAAAAAAGTCAGGTGGACATGAATCACGTAGCTTACGTGATGAATTTCAGGAGTATGGAACAAACAGGTTTGTTAGAGTAGTGAGAAGTGGAAGTAAGCCTCTCACTTTCTATATTTTAAAAAATTTTTAGCACAACTTGAATCAAACTGAATTAGGCAGAGGACATTCGTATGGCCTTTCACATTCCGTTATCCTTCCTTTTCTGCACACTCTCCTTGTCACTTTGTGTCAGGTCTCTCGTTTCCCCTGCAAACCTGACCTTTTCTCAACGACGCAGTTAAGAACAGGTAACCATCATTTCTAACGCGAGATTTTGATTAAAATAGCTAAAATTGAATGTCCAGAAGACTATTCAGCAATTTTCAGCTTTAGCATCTCCACTTTATTATTTCTATTTTTTATTGTTTTCATTGCTATAATTTTATGCAATGAAAACAATAAGCTCACATTTCAGCTGAGTCCTGAAGTAAGTTCATTCCAGAAGCAATTTTTTTCGGTGATTTGAAACGATTTGATCTGATAGCACGAAAACATCACTTTTTTAGTTTAATTCATGTAATTGTCTGCTATCTTTTTTCTCCCAATTAGTCTGCTCTACTGAATCGTTCTTAAAAATCCATTTTTTAAGAAACTGACAAAATATTCAAATCTTGTTTGAGAACTTCGAATCTGTTAACCCACTTCATCATTCATCGGCAGATATTAAGAAGATTGTTAAAATTTAATGAGGAACAGATTCTATCCCAATACGGCAACCACCCGGTTTCATCCCTGACCACCATCAACAGAAATGAATACTCTTTAAGTGTGCGGAATACTTCAAGTCGATACGGTCTAATTACCGTTTTCCTACAAAATTTGCATAATTTCATTAGGTATTTAGGGTGAGTAAATCACGAGATCTGTATCATTCGAGTTTCTTTAATTCGCTGGGTGGTCATTCCTCGAAGCGTGAAGAGGTTAGCAATTAAATCGTAGAATGTTGTTGTAATGAATTCTCATTTCCGGCATACTAAACGGTTAACAGGAATTTTCTGAAAATGATAACGAAGAAATTGAATAATGAAGAAAATGAAACTAAATGTAAAATTGAAGCGAAATATCCCCCAAATGAAATCATTGGTTTTGAAGGAGGCATGTCAACTGCATCAGCACAAAAGGAACCAGCACTATCCATCGATCCGGAAAGGGCAGTTTTCCTTGCGAATGGCGGGAAATCAGAACATATGCTCGTTAACATCAGTGACAAACGAATCGCTGTTAAAGTAGGAATCATTGCATTTTTTCGTACTGAAAATAGAGCTTGGAAGGGATAGAAAGGATGGGTTTTGCAGATAATTTTGGTCATTACCGTACACATAATATTTTAAAGGAATGATTAATACTACTGCTATTTCATGGAAGGAAATTGAAGACTATTGAGTTTTCAAGCTAATTTTTTTCATTTTAAATGAGGACGGCTGGTAGCTTCCAGTGAGGTTTCAGGACGAACAGTGACTTTTAAAACATTTCAGGTAAGTTGTAGCGATAATAGTCTATTCCGAGTAAGTCCAGTTTACATGTTTATAGAGCCAGGTTCATGCGGCAATCTTGTGATAACAAGACTATCGGGTATTCGAATCGTTAATTATGAAATTCAAAATAAATTTAATGCAGTAGTAACAATGCAGTAATCGATCAAACATCGAGAAAATAGAAAGTCCTGTGAAATTAGCACTGACATGAAAACGCTTCGTTTTCGGAGTTTCCTGCAAATTGCTCAGTTACTAAAAGAGAAGACTATCCAATCGTTTCACGAAGAATTCCAAAACTGTTCTGTGTCAGGCTTAATTACAGTATAGAAAAAAACAAAACCATTGTAAAGTTCCTTTCAAATATATTAATTTTTGAGCGTTTAGCCCTGTTTACAGGTCCAGCGAAATCCGATAAATTGGTATTCCATTATTTGGTTTGTGAGAAAAAGGATTTGGAACCTAAAGAAATATTTAAAATAAATTCACACAAGTCGTCAGAAATGCTCAAACTGCCAATAAATATCATTCCTGCTGAAGATGTCCCTAAGGTGGAGTTGAACGTGAACTGTTCTATCTTGGACTTTTTGACTTATCCATTGCTTAGATCCTTTCTGTCAAAAAAGTACTTCAGTGCAAACTTTACCTGAGTTCCAGTTCCAGTTCCATTGCTCAGCATGTACCTATCATAGCACCTGTCGAAACAAGCTGAACTTTAGTAATCCATTTTCTGCTAAATGGAAAACTGCGCAGAGAGCAGTGACAGCGCACTAGCAATTTGCATAATCCTTGCGAACAGGAAGAATCTGATTTGTTCGTCTTATTTGTTTAGGTCGGACAATCTTCGACCTCTTAGAATTGCAAGAATCTCAATGAACGTCAAAAGAAATCGTCATGAAAGTTACAATTTTTTGTACGAAAAGCGTGAAAATTCTTAAATTGTCAAAGTGCAGAAAGGTCAAAATCAGAGTAATGTTGAGTTGAATAAATACTGCCACAATAAGACATGTAATCATAAAAAATCATTGTCATATATCATCGAACCCTCAGAAAAAATCCGAATGAGAATCAACATGGGTCCAAATCCGTCTTACCTATAAATATGCTGTATTTTATCGAAACACTACGGATGAAATTCGTTGAAAACTTGACAAATTTAGAACTCAGCAATTTACTTGGCAAGAATAATAATTGTCGTGGGGTTGGAAATGTACTGTTTAGAACTCGTCAATAATTTCTGAACAGTATATTAACAGTGATTAAGCAATAATCTTATTCAACAGTCAGATATTTTCTCACGAAGTAAGTATGGCGATCATCTATGCTAACACCTTCATAACAAATCAAAAGAATATTACTAATAAAAAGTGTAATGACCATATCAGTCTCAATGCCAACATCTGTCTCATTAGCATCAAAACCCAGAAAAGTGATAGCTAAAGGAGAATAGAGCAAGAGATTTGTGATTAGACTGGAATAGTGATATCGTCACCATACTTTTTATTAGTAATGGATTTTGATGCTAATGGCACAGATCTTGGAACTGGGACTGACCTGGACACGCTGGCATCACGTTCATTCCAGAAGTAATTTCAGGGTTCGTTTATTGGCTTCACTGCTGCAATTTCATGAAACGCCCAGAAAAAAGGTGATTGCAGGTGTAATTGAAAAAAAGTGATAAAAGAAAAGTGGACTGAAACAAATATTATCAAAACAGATGAGGAATGGCGATACATTCAAGACGTCGAATAACGTTGAAAGTTGACAATGCATGAATTTTTCATCTTATGTCTGAATCTTTTCTCCCACTGTGTTTCAGTGAGTTCAATTCCTAATTAAAACCCAATGGAATTAAAAATGATTCGACTGAATGTTCTGCAGTGTTGTTTGATATAAAACAATGATGTTCCCTATCACTAGGAATCAAATGGATTGTTGCATTTCTTCAAGTAAAAGAAACATTTCAGCAGTTTCTTTTCATTTAATAAGTCCACTTTTTATTCTAAATTCCAATTCGATATGCATAAATCCATATTGCACATGACTACTGAGCTCATTAATGACAACGAGAAGGTAACCTGTCAACTACATAAGTCATTGGCGCTTTTTCGTTTTTTCATTTAAATTGTCAATGCGGTTGGTGTGGTTCATCTTTCTCTTTTCTGCGATGTGCATCAAGTCGGAACTCACCAATATCTTAAATGAGGAAATAGTGGCAAGTGCTGAGATCGAATCGAACTCAATCTGTTATTCGTGTGCTTTTCGTTTTTCAATAATATTATGCTGTGCAGTTCACTAGCGTACTGCTAGGTGAAGTGAAGTATGCTCAATCACAAGGACAAATTATTTGTCTCTCTTCATCCCGGAAACATATGTCCAGTATCTGATGTACTCAACCTTTGCAGATTTTTCGGCGAATTCAAAGACAATGGATCGTTCCAGTTCATAGAACCTCTCAGTATAGTTGCATGCAATCAGGGAGTACATCACTGTTTTGTTGAAGTTGGTAAAATTATCCACGTAACTCAAGCTATACTCATGCACAAAGAGAAAGTTGAAGGTTCAGAAAGATTGAAAATAAAAATTTAGCTGAATAAACGAAATTTGAAGGTTTCATATGTTTTCGCTACTTAACATACAAAGTAAAATAATAGCATAGTCGCACAAAATTTAAGTCAAAATAATTTTGATCCAAAGCTGAAATTAATTTCGTAAATTCCCCTTAGCATCACTGAACATTCCAGCTCTTTACATTTCTTAATTAGCTGGTGACATGAAGTCATCAACCTTATGATAATAATGATGCTTGTTGACAGTTCTATCGCCTTACTTATTTCACTTGGTTCAATGGACAATGCGATGATTCCTTTGCTTGTATCTATGAGTCCGATTACGCATTCAACGATGGATGTCAAGCGTTAGAATATCATATTTGTCCCATTTACCAGTTTAGCATGTCAATCAGCCAATCATAATTGCAGAAAAATCAAAATAAATTGAAAAAATGATCTCTGCTCTCAGCAATCATCTTCATTCATTTTTCGATATAATCGGAACTAATTAATATACTGCTCAACGTTCACACTCATTAATTAATACATGAGAATAGGTTATAATATACAGTTGGCTCCGTTTTAACAGTGATCGATGGTGAAGGTTTCATTTGAATGTAATTTATATCTTCCATATTAGACCAATTATACAACAACGCTTCAGGACATTGCATGGTGGCGATCGATGTTGCTGCAGTAATAAGTTATGCAATTTTGACATTATTTTAAAAGAACGTCCCTATTTTGCCAGATATTTACCACAGCAGAAAGTTTCGGAAAGTGAAACCATACAGTTGCAATCATACTGTGGAAAAGTTAAACCGAGACAGCAATGAAATCAAAATTCTTTGTAAAACATTTTTCATTTCATTACTGTTATTTTAAATAAAAAATTTCGATTCATTGTTCGCCGAAGTTGTGCAGTTATTGTTCAAACTGCAAAGCATTCATGCGAAACTGACTTCAACTGCCGATTCTGGATCTGATGTTTCTGAATCTTTAAGGGATTCTAGACAACGAATACATTTTTTGGCACTATTTTTGTTGTTTTGCAGATTATAAATTGTTATCTTATGCTTTCTAGCCTTTCACCTTCAGAAGCTGAAGTTTTGTCGGAGGAAACTTGCTATAACCAAGTTTCCTCCGACAAAAGCAAGTGAGCGAGGCGAGTTGGGTGGTTCCTTTCAAGCTGAACATTGTGAATGCACTGCACAGGCTCAGTAGATTCATTCAACCTGGCAAACGCAATCTATCACGATGGCGATGTAATTATAATTAAATTGCAGTTGCATATTTACAGAAAAGCGGTGATTTATATCCATGCACGAGTGAGAGTCACTTCATGCTTTGTGAGTGCGGGTGCTTCACAGATGAAGCTCAGTGCTCTCGTACGATTGTCGCAACTCGTATACACCATTTTAACGTCGACCACTGCCTGTGCATCGGCGACAAATACGACACAACAAACATTCGGACAGAAGTTGGATTCACTTCGGTTTGAATGTTCCATGTCCGTTTTATCTAATAAGTCATAATGTTTGCCATTCTGCGAGATCACTTCGTATTTGCGATTTATCATGAAACCAACTTGAATTGTTTGTCGTTTATGCGACCCGTGAATAAAATTTCTGATCATCGCTTTCACGAAGCTCATTTTCTCGGCAATATTTTCCGATCCTATTCTCAAATATCCTGTTTGATTGTTTGTCTAGGAATTTAATGAAAAGAGAGTTTCAGAATCCCAGGGAGAAACTGCAGTGTTACGAATATTTGTGAAAAATAATTTAATTTGATCATTCAAATTTTTATAGTTCAATTGCAGCAGTTTTTCACGACTTGCAGAGTTAAATTAAAATGAGTACGATTGGAATAGACCAAGAAATTTAGGGAATGTGGTGGTTTCTAAATATCATTTTCTAATTTCCATTTTCACTCCAACCAGGACTTTAAATGAGTCTATTGAAATAAGGACTGGAGTCTTAATATTTACAAACATAACGAACCAATATCAAGCAGTTTGCCTCGATAATGTTGCCCGCAGTACGACAAGTATTCATCACGAGTGTTGCCATATGCAATCCTACGATTGAGGTCAACGTTCAGGAACTGAGCAGCACTTATCAGGTAGCACTGGTTGAGTGGCTCGAAGTAGTATGATTGGTCATCACCACATCGCCATGTCCACTCTGCTGGTCGTCCATTTTGCTGTGGGATTTCTGACAGTTTCTTTTTTTTCTGGGTAGGATACTGTAATTCATGGGTTCATAACCGTGTTCAATGAGTACCTTGTCTTCAGTAGTTGTCTTAATATCCTTCGCATTCTGTTTCATGACTTGTCCTATAAGTATCACAGATAACTGAATAATTTTGCGGGAACCAACCATCCTAAAAATCATGAAGAAGTGATTTTCCACCATCATTTATCCAGATCTCCAGTAAATTGAAATAAAATTTGCATATTCATGAACTCATAAAAAGCGGCGTGCTGTAGAAGCTGCAATTTGAATCTGTGATTGAGTCAGCAAAAATGAATTGGTATTCCAAGTCAAATAGATTTGAGCAAAACCGCTCGTAGCCACTTGCAAGGTAAAGGATAATCTAAGGATAATCTGAAATCGTCGACCATCTCTGGATCACTGAATGATTCAACGACACATCAGAAAAAACGATAACGATTGTTATATCAAACAGTTCTATCACCGATAATTCTCCAATTTCCTCAATTTTGCAATACATATATTTGTGTGCAGTATATATTTTCTTAGAAATATTTCAGAATTGTCGGTGTAAAGCTATAATTCTGAAACGCTGGGCAGAGCTTTATGGACTGATGACAGGAGCCCGCAGAAATTCATTTAACCCCTTCTTGAGGTTGTCGAGCTGCGATGCAAAATGTTGCAATTCTAAACACATTCTCATTCATTTTCTTAGTGCGATTCGAGAATCCTGCAAAAAATTAAACGGAAAGTGCAAGCTCATTTGTAATAATTTATCAAACAAATTGGATGGAATGACCAAATCAAATTAAATGCGCTTTAACATTCGTTCCTTTCTTTTACGTGCAATCAGACTGTCGTACTCTCTGAGGAAATCGATCACTTGCTGATCTTTGGACACGAAACGCTCTTCAATGAGCATTTCAATTACCATGCGGTAAATAAATAGGTACTGCTACAAATAAGTCCGTTGAGTCATTAGTCTTAAGTTAGTAAAAGAACTGATAAAGTGACCACTGAACAACTGCTGCAATCATCTGCCACATTGAAATTTAACGTACCTTGACAGCTACCGTAAATGATCAATAGCAAATGATGGAGAAATTGTTTCAAACGCTCATCAATATTGCAGCCGTAATTTTATTGAAGTTTTATGGTCACAAATTGTTTAGAAATTTAGAAGCGACGTCAATGTTTGATAATAAATTAGCGTACCAAATCATTCTGTACTGCATGCAAGCGCTGTTCTCGCAGTCTTCTCGCGACATCCACAACAAGGCATGCTTCATTTTTGCGCAGTTTCGCCATCGCCAACTCAACGGCAACAAAGGCACCTGTTCTGAAGTTTTCATTTCAGTGATAGTGACATTATTAAAGATAAGAATTTCAAGACAATGATGGAATTCAAAAATTCAACGATGCCTTCCAATGCCAGCACTGCAGTGAACGATTATTGGTTTTTTCTCATAATATTTGTGCAACATGTTGTAAATTTCACAGCATGTGGATGCCGAATCGGGAACAGAGTGATCTGGCCATCCTGCGTAAGCAATGTGCATTACCTATCAAAGTTAATTTGTTAAAAAAACTTTTGATATAGAATTATCATGTTTTGTGTGCTTTCTTTCTACCAGCGCCAGCAGTAAAATTCGAAGAAAACAGATATGCGCATATGCAAATTCAATACTACTTCATTATAGAAAAGGAAAATATAATGGAAAAAAGATGGACTAGAAGGGCAATAACTATTTTCTTGCTCACTCCGTTTCGTAGCTTTTCTGAAAAATTTACTTTCCAAGTTTATAATTCTTTTCTCATTAGGTTTTTTTTTTTTTTAATTTTAAATCCACTAGGCAAGTTGAAGTGTATTTTCTATTCACCTCTTGTGTTTTATCGGAATATGAGGCTTCAATTTTCGTCCGTGTCACCTTTTTCAGTGTGACAACACCAGAAGTTGGTTCTGTGATACGAACCCGAACGGCTCCATATTCTTTCCATCCAGTGGTCTCATCCGGGAGATAATCGGAACACTGTTCGCGGTCATTCTCTCGGTACTGACAGAGTTGTAGTATTACCTGAAATATTTCTATCAATTTCTTTTTGAATTCCAAATTCGAATTTCTTATAGTGTTATTGAAAAATTAAATTTAGAACCATACCTGAAATTATTACATGTTAAGAAAAATAAATGAATAGCTGATAAACAGGTGTTGTTGCATCATTGACCTTGAAGGAAAACGATAAAAGAATGAAACGGAAATACATTGGTTCCTTCCTGTATGGCCATTATCCAGAAATCCTGGATGGTATTCAGTAATGGTCCCTGGGCACATATATATGTCAGGTCTGTTGATACAGTAACAAAAGATGCATGAATATAATCTTCATCTGAAATCTCAATTTCAAGTTTAGAAGTCTCGATGTTTACTATGTTTGTCAGTTTCTAAAAATTTTGACCAACTTTTAATCTCGATTTATTACATTAAAAAAATTTTCTGGAAGTAAATTTGCATTCACCACCATTCAGTGCTATTCATATAAATATTATATCTGATTTAATAGCCAGAGTTAATTCAATATTTAAATACTGAAAAGAAAATTTTCAAAATTCAGTTTACAACAGCAATTTTACTATTAGGTGTCGTTTGTAGTTTAACCCTTGTTTTATCCTCCAGCTTGATATCTTCGAACCTATAAAGCATAAACCAGAAAGGTCTTGTTTTATCCTCCAGCTTGATATCTTCGAATATATATTATTTCTAACTGGAAGAGGAGATCCAGTTAAGTAATACTTCGTTACTGGATTCAAAAGATAATCTGAGAATATTGAGCAGATTCGTTACTTCAGCGGTTACCACCTCAGTTGTGAAGAAATGCAACCTATTCTTCTCCAAGTTTCGTTCCTGATTCCATGCCTCTGTTGTAGCATTTTCCGGGTTGAAACTTTTAATTTTGGCAACAAATTCCTTCCGTATTCCCCGAACACCCAACTGGACTGTGGCATTCATCCATTGTTCCTGTACAGTTTGCCTTGGTTTTGTTGCTGCTGTTGCCTGAAACCCACTCCATACTCTTCAAAAATCTCATTCATTACTTTTTCAAAAATTGTCAACTTTAGAAGTATCGAACTTTAGATTTTCGAATGAACTTTCGACCAACGATTTGTTCTTGTGTAAATAAACGATTATTTCGAGTTCTCTTGTCTATAACTTTACTTCCACTTTCTTCGGGAAGTACTGAACAAAGCATTCGCCCTTGTGACATGATACGTCGCTTAAAAAAGGTACATGAGAAAGTCTTATTGAAACAAGGGGTTGATGTCAAATAGTTCTGGTGATTTGGCTTTCAGGGAAACTTCAACATTTTCAATTTTAAGCTTATTGCTTCAATAACTTCAAAATAGATCAATTAATGATGAAAGTGAAGCAGGCATGTTCTTACTGATCACAAGTTTTTTTTTTTTTGACATGAAAACTAAAACAAAATTTAAGATGGAAAGTTCACTAAGTCAAGGACACCTTGTCTCGCTTCATTGTGTCGCCCCAGTTAGGTGCGGTACATGTGCGACAGTTAGGTGCGGTATATGCGCCACAGCTGTCTTATAAACTTGCACAAGTAAGAAATGAAACTTTTCCATCCAAAACTCTCTTTTGATCTCTTTTTAGTGCCATGAATTTTGCGTAATTCTCATAAATTATTTCATAATTCTCTCGAATGGTTTTAATGATGGGAATATAAGTTTTCCAACATTTCCTTTGCCGAAGACCTTTTTCACTACAGGGACCACAAAGTCCAACAATAATAAATCCTTGAAATTCCATTATAAGTCAGGTAATTCTTAGGCTAATACTATTTCCCAAAGCTATACAAATATTACCGTTTCTTTCCTACCTTATTAGCAATTGCACATGACAGAGGAATAGATGAAGTGAGGAAATTATGTGAATTAGAATTAAGGCGGAAAAGATTTCAGCTAACAAATTCTTGATGAAGGTTATAAGCCCCGCAGCGAACCAGGTGGTAACATCAACATCTAGTTAGTTGCCATATGACTTGTACTTTACACTTCATCTTCCCTTCTTAGGGAACAAAGCGACTTCTGGAAGGAGCGTAGAATGTCCACTGTTGCATTTTACTGGCTCCTCAGCTACAGAATGATTCAGCCAGCTAAATTACTTCACCTCGTGGACCGTTCCTTCCAATTTTTCTGTTTGATCGTCACTTTGGACCCTTCAGTTTTAAGACACTCTTTAATTTGCTGACCAGTAAGTACATCACTTAAGCAGAAAATTTTGTAATTTGTTGGACAAATAGCATTGAATGAAAACGAGCTAATGCTTTTCCTGGCTTATAGTTTAGGTTGGATTCAGGAATGAAAGAAAGACAATTGGTTTTAACAAGGTAACCAATACTAACGCCAATTTGAGTGATGCACTTACGTTTTAAAATATTTTATTGAAGATTCTGAAGTAGCTCTTCTGGTAACTTTGAATTTACCAAGGTAAACCGAGTGGTTCAAAGTATGTTCAACCTATACGCAGAAATGATCTTCCGGAATGATGGATTTCACAATCACGAAGAAGGAATTAGAATTGGAGGACAACGAATCAACAACCTAAGATACGCTGATGTTGATAGCAACAAGTCCCAAGACATTAAGAATCTCATCAGGCTTCTAAAAACAGAAAGCAAGAAAATGTGGTTCTTGTTGAACATGTCCAAAACTAAAATCATGACAACCGAGAAGAACAGTGAAGTCTATTTTGATGTAGATGGAGATAAAATAGAATTGGCAAAGCACTACAACTTACTTGGTTCAATGATAAGTAA
>JABVXS010001755.1:0-12216 GCA_013365335.1 Madathamugadia hiepei | reverse complement strand
ACCAATTCTGTCTACAAGTTATTAATAAGTTAATGCTGCACTTCCTGTCTCAGTGGGACAAACGCTAACAGAAGAAGAAGAATTAATTTCAATAAAATAAATAAAATGCCCCCATCTTCAATTACTGTGTCAACTCTCTGAGACAGGAAGTGCAGCATTAACTTATTAATAACTTGTAGACAGAATTGGTGTGGTATAACCAGCCATGGGACTAATCGATTTTATCAAGAGATACCAATGGATACCCAGTGCAGGATAAACTGCATCACCCTACTCCTGGTGCACCTGAATTTTAGCATTCAGTTTATCTTCAACTGAAATTTTCGGTGATTTTAAAGATGTGACTGAAACCAAAAGGGAAAGAAAACGGTGTGATAGGAAATTACCAGCTTAAAATTTACGAGTTCTCGATTGACTTTCATAATTAATGATTCATAAATGCAGGAAGGGTAGTTGAACACAGGGTAGCAACACAGTTTATTTGGTGCAGCGTACACATATTGAGCGCTATACATACGATATTTTGTATCAGCCAATATATTGACCATTAATCCGTGAAATTTTTATTAGCATTGTTGCATGTTGCCACACATTATGTATTTTCTCACTGCGACACTTCTCCAAGCGAAACAAGTGACACCGTTCCCGTAAAAGTTCTTTGCTGATCTGTGAAGGCGTCCAGATGCATGCAAAAACAAATTTGTCAGTGATTTTATTACGGTGTGATAACGAGCATTCAAATTACCTGCCATGAATTGTAAAGAATTTTTCAAGAATCTGATCTTCGACTATGAAATCATTTGCCTTTTTCAATCAGTCTTTCTCTTTTGATTCATAATCAAATTCATTTCATTATTAAAATTTAATTAAATTCATTATCAAAATTATTCAATTCATTATCAAAATCAATTCGCATCAGAAATCAACATCGAACGATGTTTATTGATGCTGTCGCCGAAACGGCGATGATAAATACTTTTTTCCGCGACAGATGCATTCTCAAACAACATGCTGTAAAATAATTTGAATATAAAAAAATATAAATAATTAATTACTCACAACATTATCATCTGTTTCCTCGAACAGTACTGTGATACTATGATCCCAATTCATCAATCCTAAACGAGAAAGCAAGTTTCTGCATCATTATTTGATTAATTATAAATTAAATTGTTGTGATGGAATTGGATGATTCCAGAGCAGGTGATTTTAAATAAAAATGCAATGATGACAGTTCACATAAGACCTTGAAGTGGAATTGATTTAGATAGTGTTCAATATGATATTTTGATACCTGCAACCTCGATCTCATTTCTTTCATTTCTTTATGAATTTTTTCAATTATGCTCTGTGTCAAGTTGAAAGCAAATCAGTTATGCTGCTTGAATGAGAAGGAATAATGTCCATATCCTGGTCTCCCCGTTAGCATTATATTTCGTGAATAGAACGTATAACACTAACTTCCGGTTTCAGTGACAACAAAAACAACATGCGATGTCTTTGATTGCAAATTTTTTAATAGTTTCTTAGCAGATAAAGTTTGCTTTCATCCTTGCTCACACCTGGCCACTTGTATGTTTTAGAGCTACTTAAGCTTGTCTTCTCGGTCTCTGTTACGCTAACCAAATGTAACGAAATGTAAAACCTGCAATTTCAAGCTGAATTTGCGAGAATTTTTCACATGGTCAACTCTATTATTCGAAGTGTTATTGTAAAGCGATTTACAATTAAGGGATATCATAGTACAATCGACAAAAACAGTGAAATTAAAGCCAATGATTTCCATTACATTTTGGTGATGCATACGTAGGAAACGGACTGTGAACATTTTTAGGTAAAGAACAGCTAGAAAACATAGATTTTAGAAACCTAACCTAAAAGTGAAAACAACAAGTTGAAAATTATTGTCCACCGTGTGAATCTAAATGAATTCTATAACCACCCATATTCATGCACGGACGTATCTTTATTACTCTTTAAATGAACTATGCAACTGCCAAGTAATTTAATTCATCTGAACATTGTCAATTTTACAGATCTAATTGCTGGTTATCAATAATTGCAGATTATAAATAATTTTTCTTTGCAACATAGCATTTAAACAGTTACCCGTAGGAATAATTCAAAGTTAAGATGAGGGAAATGACAAACGAAAGCTATTTTTGAGAAACTCAGTTGTGCTGAAAAGAAAAACCCTAAAGATTTATACTGAGTGGCTATCATGATACAGGAAGAAAACTAAGAGTAGTCGGGATAAACAGTAATCCATGCAGTAATCCAATGACCATTGTAAGCCAAACAGTCTTGAAAAATGTTAAAATGATATATGCATTGACTGTATAGAGGACTGATATACCAGCAATCGTAGATGCTGCACCCTGGAATTCGGAGCTCAAAACAATAAGAAAGTACAGACTTCCGCGATGAATTAAAATTTTCATCCACAACGGATATTCTTGCATTGGTTGTTCTATCGTCTGTTTCTCAATCATTATTATGCTCCTAACACAAGATTTAATAAGAATATGAAACCTGGAAAATAGGCCATCCAAGTGACTCCAAAGCGTATATAACGCGTTCTCTTGATGAACCAGTTGCCGTGACAAACGCATATGTGACATGAGACGATAAATCAACAGCAAAGCCAATGCTCATTATGATAGAAATCATCGATACGGCATCCAAGTTAACATTCCAAAACGTCATGCAACCAAGTAGACCCGTATTTATTGATATTATTGAGATGATTATTAGAGCACCTGAAGATAGTGAATTTCTTAGGGTTGTAAAACGGATAAGTTCAACAAATCAAACGTATCGATTTTGATAATCGATTTAAATAGTGAATTTTTACCTGCACACCTTGCAAGTAATAAAAAGCTGGATTCTAATTTTTGAAAACTTCCAGATTGTGAGCTTACATGAAGCCAAGCTAGGTACTAACACGACAGTGACAGACGCCATACAAATTAGTGCCATAATGATACTGCGAACAGTTGTTGGAACAATAATTATGTACTGATCAGCAAATGGGAATGTTTCATGAAATATTTCAATCTTAAAAGGCTGCTGATCAGATATTTCACGCAATTTCTGAGCGGCATTTTTGTGCTGATATGTGCCCACAATGTTCTGCATTGCTATCTGAAAACTCCTTGCATAAAAAAATATTAAAAACTTCTAAAATTTGAATCTCAGAAACCCAAAATTAATTCTAGTAATAATAATCAAAATAAAAACTGAAGTTGAAATTAAAAATATTGTTCTTTCCTTTCCCTTATTTCTCGCAAAAGCAAAGAAAAATTTGAAGGTTTCCGAGAAACCTGAAATCGAAATGCGTGAAATGTGCCGTTTTCATTAAAGCGTATATCTGTTGCCCATTGGTTACTTCCCCCAGTATATTTCAACCAGCTTAGCAATTTTGTATTCCAAATCCTAAAATTTGGCTTCACAGTAATAAATTTTTCAAGCGTTTAAAAATTCAGAACGCCAGTTGTGTTTTAAGACTGATAAAGCGTTTAAAAATTCAGAACGCCAGTTGTGTCTTAAGACTGATAAACTATTAATTGAAGAAAGTAAAACAAAGTGCTGGCTCCCAACACAGAAACCAAAGTTCAAATCATAGTTGAAAGGTGTCATAAAAACCAACCGTTCGGTGTTTTCCAGTTCAGCATTAACTTCATCAAGATAGTTTAAATATTCAAGTAAGAAAAAAATTGTCCCATCTCTGCCTGATGTATATTCCGTATTCTCAAATGCGCGTACTACAGCCATCATTTTTTCCCTGAAAAATTCTAATTAACTTTTATTTCTCATCTATTTCGTTTGAAAAATGTAAAATTTGACAAATTTTGAAGTGATCTTTTTTCCCAATACTTGATGAAGTAGAAATTGAAGAAAAACTAGTGAAATTCATAATGATCGACGATTGATCACTGATCAAAGATAGATTGCTTGAAATGGATCGTCTAATTTGATTGAATTTTCAACATTTTCAGAAAACGGTAAGCTTATGATTGATTCATTTTTTTAGGAGTACCTTTGAATAGGATCAGTAAGATTTGGAGGATTTAGCACGGCAACATGAAGTTGACTGCCATAAACCCAGAAATTTTTCAAATCTGCGAAATATTGCGAGGTATAATGGTCGTTTGTAACCAAATTTTCTGGTTCCAGTCCTTCCTATGACTTCAAAATTCAGTAAGTAATCTTTTTTTTTGAACTCTTAAAACAGAAAATTTAGAGAAAACATTTTAAAACATCGAAATATTACCGAATAATTTAAACATCCGACCACTGCAACGGCAATGTAAATACAGTAGAAGATGAAGGTTAAGATAACACATTCTTTACGCAAAATAAATTGAGCATAAATTTGACCAAAAAAGTACTGTATTTGCGTGTTATGTTTTTTCTGGACCGGTTGAGTTCTCAAATGAGTTACCGTTGTAATAAACAGTCCTGAAATATCCACACAAGCATGAGAAGTATATTATTGAAAAAAATTCTATGTGATTCGGCTAACTTGGAAGAGTATAGAATGAATCATTTCACTAGTAGAGGCTGGTACATAAGCTTTTGCACTTTTTGCCACGAACAGGTAACCTTTAGTGATTAAGTTGCTATCAATATCCACAGTTTCTGCAGCTTTTTGTCTCCACAGGCCATCAGCAGCAATGACCAAATTGTGAGCTTTAATCGCAGTTTTCAAAGAACTGACATTTGACTGAGTAATGTTACCGGAGCGATGTGATATATCAGATCCACTAAAAGGAGGTAGAAACAGATTCCCGATCTCGAATATATTCTTGCGAAGCAAAAATCAAACCAAGTGGAAAAATGGCACCTGTCAGTAGAATATCGCAAACTGCTGCAGCCATTCTTTGAACTGCGGAACTGTTCACTGTTAATAATTTTCTTTTTAGCATATTGTCCACCAAATTTGCAGAAAAAAAGGCAGTGACGTTGGTTTTTTTCCACATCACCCATTATGGCAAGAAAAGCCATAAAAAATGTGAACTAAATTAAAACTTTTTGTTTTTGAACAAGAAATTCAACTTATGGGAAATTTGCTGAGTGGAAATTTGATAAAACAGTAAAAATAATTTCCACTGAGTTCGTTCCAACAAATCGCTGACTTGATAGAGATAACAAAAGATCAGCGTAACGCATGCATAACTGCAGAACAGCTGAATGCCCGGTAGTTCGCTAATACAGCCGACAGCAAAGGATAAGATATCAGTGATGTTTGTGATAGATATAGTGACTCCAGCATGAGCCATCATATCACGCATTCTGCAATCCATTGCAATTGGAAGCCATCAAAAATATCACAAAAGTTAAATCTGTGCCACCGTTGTGACAACTCCAAGGTTAATTTTCTTTACCACATTTTCCAATGTTGCTTCAGCTGGTGAACTAAGTTTGCTAGCAAGCCGAATTATTACATTGCCATATGAACTTGTATGAAGCACGCAAAAAAATTGATTACTATGACACTTTGTGGGTTTTCTAATGTGGCAGAGTTTCTGAGTTGCAGCATGCAACTGGAATTCAATAGTTTAACCTTCTCGATACAGAGTCTGTCGGATTCGTTCGCGTCCAGCAAGCATTCATTACGAACATGTCATCCACTCCAATTGCTGCAATTCATTTAAATCCAATATTGGGCATGAAACACTTTCAAACTAATAGCTCTTTTTAAGCCTGCTTGAAAGGTTGATAATCTGCACTGCACCACCTGACGGTTAATTTACCATTGTCAAATGTACTACAAAAGACTTGCAAATCTGATTTAAAATAATTTTTTGGCAAAATTTTATGAGTAAGCTAGGTGTTATTAATGGAAATGAATGGATTCCTTTGAAAGTTCTGGAATTTAGTCCTTTTCACACCTCCTTAACTGATGGAAACGAATTGCTAACCGATAATGAGGAATGGTATAATTGTATTGATTACATTGTATGATATGCCTATTAGCAACGCAAGCCCAAAACCACTGCATATTGCGAACAATGTTGTTATAAGACCTAAATGAAATCGCAAAGTGATTATTGGAAAATTGAAGTGAGACACAGTGTGCGCGGAACTGACCCTATCTCTTACTTCAAAAGTTCGGCCTAGCAATTTTGGACGATGAAAATGAGATTGTAGGTTTTGGTTAGAGCGTCCTTTTCTTGGATGGATCACCTTGCCAGACCAAGCGAGATTCTAAAATGGTTGTTTGAGGGACAGCAGGTCCATCATATCCATGGATGCATTTTGCCTGGTTGGACACCTGTCTCGCATGTGATCGTGCAAGGGGCACATGCATCAGTCAGCATTGCTCACAACCTCACACGGGTGTTCAGGCTTTTCCCCCACGAGAATACAAGTGTCCGCAAATTAACAAATGGAGAGAGCCGACGTGTAGCAAACTCATAATACCTGCGCATGCAACGTATGGTTTGCTGCGAATCCAATCGATGCCTGTCCTTGGATGTTTCTTCAGAACGTGGGAAAATATAATGGCATAAATAAAAAGTATGGAGAGGCTAGTTAGGAAATTCCAAGTGAAATCTTTCGCATTCTCAGCTAAACCATCCTGAAAAGCCGACGGTTGCATTCCAAAATTAATAAAATTTCGAATCAAAACAGCTTGAATTTACTTGATTAATTCAAAAATTCGCTCTATATAAATGAACAGCTGATTTACCTGTAATGAATGATGATGTGAAAATGAAAGCGAAATGATATCACTTCGATAAATATGTAATAAATAATTTTCAACGGCACAAGAGAATGCGGTTGAATAGTGACGAGCAACATGTCCTTCTTGGGTCAGGAAATAGAGAAGTTGTGTTAATTTTACTTCTTTTAAGGTATTATTCGATTCGTCTAGGCTTACATCGCTTAGCACTGTTCCCAGATAAACGGGTGTGTCCGGAAATCAGAATTTCTTATTCGTCGCAACTTGCAACTTTTTATTCACTGATGCTTCAACTCACAGTTAGAGGTCACTTTGAATTAGATGTATCTTTATCGAAACTATAACTTCAAAGCTAAAATTAACTTCGTAATGAGCTTACCTTGCTGCCAGCCCGTGGATATGTTAATTCCAAGAAACTTCCAAGTTTTATCCGTTCCTGCAACATCGAAATGTGTTCGTTTGCTCCACAAACCCATTCGTAGCTAAGGCACAAATCCTAAACACATTAAATGGCGACAGGTGGTTGACGAACTAATAGCAGAACAATAGAGAAGTTTGCAGGAGGATTATTCGATATGTAATTGATTTCAAATATATGTTATCGATTAGTTCCAGTTTTTTGACGTGAAAAGATGTAAAAATCTCTTCTCCCTGACTATCATTCTTACTGCAATGGAGAATGCACCAACCTGATAGGTAAGATTATATTTGCTATCGACAGTTTGAACGCTGATATTAAACATAATCCACTGATTCAACCTTTGGATTTCATCCAATACTTCTTTCCTCAACAAATTCCCGCCATCTTTGGCTTTTATCAAAACATTTATAAATCGCTTTATTTCAAACGATTTGCCTGGCAAAAATTTATTTTCGTTAAGTGGCCATAGCGATGCAAACGTGTCAAATTCTCGATGCCATCTGAAACAGATAAACTGTCCGTTTCCATATAAATTAGCCAGTTCTAAGAAACGGAACCTAATCAAAGGCTGGATATTAATTCCCTTACAGATTTTATAGGACTTGAACTGTCAGTCTGACATTTCCCACTGCCCTGAACATGAATTCATGATCTAAAGCCGTCCATAACTACTCGCTACAATTATTCTCAGCTCAGTGATTGCATCAGATCTTGCATTAGATTTCCGACTCATACATCAGATTCTGGTGATTTG
The DNA here is from genome assembly GCA_013365335.1 of Madathamugadia hiepei. Taxonomy (NCBI): domain Eukaryota; kingdom Metazoa; phylum Nematoda; class Chromadorea; order Rhabditida; family Onchocercidae; genus Madathamugadia; species Madathamugadia hiepei. The sequence goes on along the minus strand of JABVXS010001755.1, from coordinate 4,353 downwards.
TTTTAACCGATTCCAGGATACCTTCATATAAAATCTTTCATAATGATAGAAGACTAATTAGTAGGTCAAGTACATCAGACCATACAAAATCAATTGAAATAACGAAGTTTTATCTTATTGTCCTGCCATATTGCTGATAAGCTATATATATATGTATGTATGTCAGCCACATTAGTAATATCTAAATTTAATGCTTCTTACCAAGAGCTATTAGGAAACAAAGTTGCTGCATCGTTGGGAAGGGATAATTATATTTCGATAAATATTAAAAGGATGCTGAAAACTTTACATATTTTTACCTAGCATATGCCGGAGTAAAAACATAAAACGGATCATCAACGGTTAAAGCAGTAAGACGGCAAAAACCGAGTGATAGAAGTGGTGCGATGATCAGTGGGAAGACGATTAAGTACCATCGCCACTGGTAACCAAATTCAGCATACCATTCAAAAAACCGACGAAGTCCAGGTTCCACTGATACTATTCTCATCTGAAATTGGTATTGACAGAATTAAACAGTTTTGGATTTTTCCGGATAAATGCCCGTTCCATCGTAATTATTAGCTTTGATTCCCGTTGATATGAGACGATGGTTGTATTTTTGGAGTGTTCAGCTCATTTTGCAGACAATATCATCAACATGGATGAATTTTTAAACAAAGCTATTCTCGAAAATATGAAAGTTGGCTATGAAGTGGTAAAGAAGTTGTAAGTCCAACATAAGGTGCAAAACTATATACATATATGCCGCTCTATCAAAGTTCTTTGATAAAGAAAGATGAAAAATTTCTAAGTTCAAAAAAAATGTTGTGGTATTTGGAATTTTTCAGCTTTTAGTTTTCATCGAAAACAGCAGCATTTTTAAAATCTGGTTCAGAACTGAAAATTTTCTACAATAAAGGAAGGAAGTTTTTGTTTTCTGGAACAAACGAAACCTATTGGATTTCATGACCTTAGCCCTAAATTTTATACATAAATCAATTTGAGACTTTTGCATTGGAAATACCAACAATAATTGTGCTTCATATCCTTCAAGAATAATCGATTTGAAATGATGAAGTCTCAATCGATGAAGGCCGTATATATGATCTAAGCATCACCCAAACACAAAATGGTGCATGAAACTTTCATTGTGATCATCAATCACAGAATTTGTGAAATTTAAATTTGCGAACTGAATTGATTGAAACTATTTGCGTTAAGTGAACTTATTCGGAGGCACTGAATGTTATGTAAACTCTATGAGAATTAAAGTGCATTTAAGGGAGCGTTCTCCATTCTAAACAAAATTCAGTGTAACGGAAAGTATCTTTGAATATTTTTGTGGTAAAATTTTTGCATAAAAGTGGGATTTGCGTGAAAAAAGGAATTTCAACTGGAACTCATGAATTGATTAGAGAAGTTTTGAAGGAATGGAATTGGATAGGAGGGATACTAGGGCTGTGGAAGCAAGAAAGATGACGACTGTATTGCGGTGACAATGTGAATTAATGGTGACAGATGAAAGTGGGTCGTTTGCAAAAGAGAAGAGAGACAGGAAATTCTCACATAAGGTAAATAGCGATGCGGAAGTGATTATTTCATTTAAATATACGCCGAAATAAAAAAAATGTTAATTTCTATGCGAGTTTTTTTTTTTTTTTTTGATATTCCTGACAGCGGTAATGGAGGTATACTGATTATTCATTAATAATCTTTTTCCTGATTTTATGAATTTTCAGTTTTGTATTTCTGACGGATGAATCACTTCAAAGCATTCTTCTTCTAGGATTTCATTTTACTTCAACAAAGTGGTTCGGAAAGTTTGGCCCATTTTGATTATGATCGATTCAAGCTGCATAGCTCATCAGAATTAGTAGTGAATCTTTGTAGAAGGATACACAGCTTGCACGACGATTGTTGAAAATAATCGAAATAAGCTGCAACGGAAAGATTCGCGTAGTCTCAGCTCTGTACCAACGGAGTACCAATGAATTCCTCTATAATAAAAAATAGTTTTTTTTAATGTAAATAAATTGAAATATTCTAGAAATCGAATAGGCAAAAACTGGCATTTCACTGGCATTCAATGCCACTTAATTAACTGACTTATAATTAATTAGCGGATTTTGATTAAATATCAAAATTTAGTAGATTTATAGTGAGATAATTCGAGCAAAAGATTTCTGGGATAATTAATTGATCTGGCTGAAGCCATAATTGTAAATTCAACAAAAGTGTAAAGGTAGAGAGAATGGTTTGTCTCCTATAATCGGAAAAACTAAAGACCGCCAGAGTAGACATACTTTTCTGCACTCAGTTTCTCCTGGATTTCCTTGGCGAAGCCCACATATCGTAAGAAATTAATGTAATTTGCAAAAACAAACAGGTTCAAGCAAATACTTTCCTCACCTACATACCTACCTTTCCTTTTCAATCAAAAAATGCATACAATTTCATTGCTGGATGAAATAATTGTAAATAACTATATATTTCGCACCACATAATTTTAAAAAAACCTTGGAATGATTAAATAATCTGTCGTTTTTGCTCATTATATCCTTATACTGAAATGATTCTTACTGTAAACAATAAGTGAGTATTTCTGGAAACTTCTGGGATCCTTCACTTCATCAATTCATGATCATTTTCAAATGGACTTAGGTAAAGCTTCCATCTAATCTTTTGGCGTCATCAAATGAATGGATTTACAGAAAGAAGGAAATACTGTGCTTTACTGCTTCTAGGAATAACAAATTACTTAATAATCCTGAGAACTTGGGGTTATTTCGAAATTTTCCTCGCAAAAATGTTTAAGAGTGAAGTTGTCCAGAGGATTTAGTAACAACCGGAAGAATTGAAACTGAAAGCATGATTATCAAATTCGAATTTCAACTTCTTTCATGCAAATCGAAGTCAGCAAAGCAAACGAATACGTGATTTGAATGCAATAGTAGCAGTAACGATTGCAAATATCCAAGAAACATTTCCAAAATTAGACATTTATTTATCACAAATAAAGAAAAATTTTTTACTGACTTCACAGAGCATTATTTTCTCATTTGAGCAGCAAGTTTACAGTTGGAAAATTCCGGAAACAAGATTTAAAGTAAATAAAAATGACATAGAATGGTACTACGAACCTGCAGTTTGGTATATAACAGTGGTAATTTGCTTTTGAAGTGACCAAATTAATTAGGTTACAAACGATGATGAAAAAATGAAGTGATGCGAGAAAATAATGAGCATTTCCAGCAGCACTGTGTATAAGCAAAAATGAGATTGATAGCAATGAAGTGATAACGGAATAAGTTGAAAGGGAAATTTCAGACATGACAACTTGAAATAAGGTCGCCGACAGATAGATAATGACGAAGAATGTGGATAACGCATAGGTAAACGATGACCATTCATATTTCGTTCATGCATTTCTGCTTGAGGCTATCCAAAAAAAGTTAGTGCTGGTGGAAGACAGTGTTTCGCGTTTAGCAGTCTTCTTTCACCATTGTTTTGACCCTCTTTATTCAGTGCGAATTGTGGTAACCTTTATAGCAATGATAACAATAATAACGATAGGAAAATTTTCCATTTTTAATTTCAGGTAGAAGAACATTGAAGCGTTATGATCAAGTGTGTTTGAGTTTTTGCTCAGTTGTTTAGATGATAATGTCCATTTCACTGCCATGGATTTGATTGTGCATAATGTTAGAAATTCTTCAGCCCAAGATTGAAACGATGAAATGAAAGATTTAAAATTTTATTCAAAATATTTACTAAATCAATTAATATGCGTTGCATTAGGAAAGAAGTAAAAAGTATTGAATAAAAAAAAGTCTCAGGTATAAACGGATTACATTGTATTATACCTTCACAAATACTTTTTAAAATTTTGCTCCAAATTCAAATACTTCATGACGATTGTTGATATAACTGATTGAGAAATGCTGCAAAGTTTTCTTCAATAATGATAACTTTGCATAATGTTAACTTTTCTCTGCCAAGAAAATATATTCAATTGTGCATACACTGCTTGAAGAATAAATACCATTTGAAGGTGACAAGATGATCGAAAGTCTACTGAAAAGTAAATCAAATAGAGTGATCTGATGATCGGTTTACTTTTGACTTTTCTTGAGGTCCAACTACGGCGACGACTTTGTTTTGAACCCTAGCAATAGATGCTTAAAACTGGATACTCCAAACTTTGAAAAAAAATAAAATGAAAACCCCCTCATTTTGCTACAGTAAGTAGTAAAAATTTAAAACCATATCCTGCAGTAATTAAAATAACAACTATCCGAGGATCTCGTCTCCAAGAATATCTATCCTTTCACAATGCTACATTCCCAGAAATTTCCCAACAACCGCTGAGTG
>JABVXS010001754.1:0-12224 GCA_013365335.1 Madathamugadia hiepei | reverse complement strand
GGTTTGCCCCCCCCCCCCCCCCCGCCCATCATGTGGTTGTAGAGCCTTCGTCTGCACGTCACAGTTCTGTGCATCATCCATAAGCCAGAAACCCTTGCTCATCATGACCAGTTCTTGTCCATGCACGTCATTGCTGGAGTATGCTCTAGCATTCAATGCTACTGCGACTAGATTTACTCGACCGACCCGTCGCTAAGTCTATTGTCGGGAACCGACCGCTTACTATTGATACAAATTAATTATCATTGGAATATTTTAATTAATGAAGGCAAATAAATTTTAGCACAAGAGACTTAAAAAAGCTTAAATTTCAACTCTCACAGTATCATTTCATTCGCTTAAGAGGAAATATCGCAAAAAATTTTTTTTTTGATCGCCAATTCTCATCTTAACAAATACTTTTTTTTCAAATTTTTCGCATCCAAAAATATTATTTGCCCTTTCTATCTCCCTTCGCCACTGCACCCATCCTCCGAATCCTGATATATATATATCTTGGGATTTGAAAAATTGAAATGAAAGAATTGTTGAAGTTTCTGGAAGAAAAAGAAAAAGTGAAAGTTGCCGTTGTAACATTTATTTAATTCTTTTTTCCTTCCTACTCTCTGTACATTTCTCTTACTTTCCCTCTCCTTCTTTCTGTCATTTTGTGCAATCATTTCTAATTAATCACTTTTTTAATTAGCATGAAAAAAATTTTTTTCAAAATGAATTTTGTTCCTTTTTTAATTAAGTCAATTTTTTTATCATTTAAATTAATCAAATTGCATTAAATTTGAATCGGAGCTGTTGTGGAAACATGTCAAAACATATGTTATTTGGACGTATGATGTGGGGACAGTCCATTTGTCACCAAAACTACACAATTTGTCACCGTAGTTGTCACCGTAGATAAGCATCACTTAAAAAGAACGAAAGGCAGAGAGACACAAAGAGATGGGAAAATTTAGTTTAACTGCCGATCATCCGCGGAGTGTATGACCTGTTTCTAATTATTAATTTTATTAATTTGTTAGTAATTTCTTTTTTTTCTTAACCTTTTATTTCTTGCCTGAATTACTGCAAAAATCAATTTGAACTTCATCACTTAAAAATTTTTTTGTCACTTAAAATTCGACATTATCTGTTGCTTTGTTATTATTATTCGTTCGATATTCGAACTTTCCATGAATTCATCAAACCTTATCATTCATCGAACTCATTTGCCAACTTATCATTATGTCCTTATCATCCATCGAATCCCATTTGCTCTCCTACATTTGCTTCCTTATCATCATCCCTATCAAACCTTATCATTTGCTTCCTTATCATTAATTTCAGCCTACCTTCATCCTTCCACCTGAGCTTCTGTACCAATGTCACACATTCTCACCATATCCTCTCACACAGTATCGTTTGTCGCTTTTTTTCTCTAACCATTCGTTTTCTCTCCTTTCTGGATTTTCAATTTTTGAAATTCATCTTTTGCATCAAATTCAATTCAATCTTCCATGAAACTATTTGCAAAAATATTCTTCCAAATTGAAAGGGTTTTTTTTTTCTTTCTGTTCTTTTCGTTTGTCGCAAATAGAATTAAAATAATTTTAGCAAAATGAAAAGAAAAATATGAAATCGGGTTAAAATTTTGTAATCGAATTGAAATGGCATTCATCCAATATTCATATAAAAAAATTTTTATTTACGGCATATTAAGTAAATTTAAAATTGAAATTCTTAAAACTTGAAAAGGACAGAAAAAAAATTTTTTTTCTGTCCTTTTGGCTAAATATTAGAAATGGAAATGAGAATCGATCATTTAATCATTATTTTTGATTGAAATGTTGACAATTCCATCAATTAAAAATGTTAGAGAATTTCCTCATCAATCAAATGAAATTGAAAGAATTTGTATTTTTTTTTTTTTCAAAATTTGAAAAATTATTTCAACAAATTTTTCACACCATTTCTCATACAATCATTTTCATTTAATTAATTATTCGTATTTTATTTTTAAATTAAATCGAAAAAATAAATAAAGAAAGAATTGATCTTTTTTTTTTAACAAAATAATTTAATTGATTGATCAATTTTTTTTTTTAAAATTACATGGAAGGATTAATATATGTATAAATAAGCCTTCATTTCATATAAATTATGTTTTCAAATTTATTGATCGAAAGGGGAAATGGAAAGAAAGGGAAAGATGGAATGATGGTGGAGGAAACAGAGATTAATGATAGCATCCAGAGGTCAAATGTGCATAAAAGGTCAAGGTCAATTTCAAATCAACCAATTGGATGAAAGGGGCGTTGGCAAATTTTTATCCAAAATTATTGAATAGAACGAGCAGTACATCATTTTAAGAAATTCTTTTGCCAAGAAATAAGTTGTATTAATTTGTGGAAAAGTTTACCAAATTTTTCCAAAAAAAATTGAAAGCTTTTAATTTAAAAAAAAAAAACTTTCAATTTGCGCTTATTTTTGTATATTTAATTAATTTAAATTTAAAAATTTTCTTTTGCTCTTTTTCATTCTTATTTTTATCCAATTCATCCATTCTTAATGTATTTTTATTGTTTGTTTTTCTTTTCTTTTCTTTTCTTTTCACATAAGAAATTTCAAAATTTATACGATTCACCAGGGGCTATATAATTTTTCGTTTTTCTTTTTTACTTAAAAACTTTCATCAACTTTTCCTTTTCAATAAATAGAAATTGAAATTATAGCGCGCCAAATTTTTAATCACCTAAAAGTGATTTTTGATCGCTTGTATTTGCACTAAAAAATTTGTTTCCTTTTATGCTATTACTATTTAAACAACTTCTCTCTTGAAAATAAAAAACCTTTGAAAAATTATTTTTTTGAAATTCAAAATTTTTTTTCACATTTTTTTCTGAATTTTCAATTTTATTATTTTGTTAAAAATGATAAAATTGAAAATGAAAATAGCAAAAATACAAAAAATAAATATTAAGCACGAAATGCATTAAATTGATTAAATTTTTGATCAGGTAAAAGTGTTTTTTGACCTTTTGCACCAGCACTAATTGCACAAAATTTAATTAACTTTACAATCATTATTGTTTGGAATAATTATTGCAATTTGTGCTATTATTATTTAAATTTTTTTTTTTTTTTTCTTGTCGAAAATTTGTTTTCTGTGAAATTTTCAATTTCTCATTTGCCATTTTTAATTGAAAACGAAAACTGCAAAAAAGAAAAAAAAAAAGTTGGCGCCCAAATTTGATAGATTTTAATCAGCTAAAAACGATTTTTTTTACCTAATACAGTGTGATTGATGATTACCTACCTGTCCATATGTTACCTGATTTGCTAATTTATGGTTAATTAATTTCCAAAAATTTTTGACGGTCATTTTAAGGGTGAAGGGAGTAATTTTGAAATTTTCATGCTATAATTGTATCAAAATCAAAAGTAGAAGAAGTAGATAGAATCTTAATGGGTGTCCCTGTCAATTTGATCAAAATTGAAATTCGTCATTTATCGAGCAAATTTTCAAAATTGGAGGGATTGAGGGTCTGCATTCTCTTTTCATCTCTATTCCTCTCTCCTCTCGTTCTCTCTCGCGCTCTCTCTTCCATTCTTTCTTTCTTCTCCTGGTCCGAACATGAATTTGGCTCGTAAAATTTTAAAGTAAAATTTTCAAATGTAATTTGCAAAATATCGTGAAAATTTTCTTATGTTTGAAAGTTTGAAGGATATTACAATTACAATGATGTTTGACGAGAAAATCTTCCAATTTCATCAATTAATTAAACAATCCAATTAGTGAATAGTGTCAATTATTATTCATTGTTTGATACAATTTGATTAGTTGGAAAAGTTAAAATTGAAATTTCGATAATTTAAAAAAGATTGCGAACAAATTTAAAAAAATTCTTGAATTTTTGCTATTTTAATTTTGTGAGGAATTTGCGTTATTCATAAACAGGAAATGTTTAAATTTATGAATTAATAATTTGTCCACATTGTTATTTATGCTTTTTGACCTTTCTAATTAGCTTATTAATTTGAAATTCTGTATTACAAAGTGTAACTGTCGTCAAACTTAATCGATGCTTGCACGATTCGCTAAAAATTGGTTTAAAGATTTATGGAACGATTCGCTAAAAATTGGTTTAAAAATTTATGGAAATTTTTCAAACAAATCTTTCACTCTCACTCTCCCTCCCTCTCTCGCTCTCCCTCTTTATCGCTTTCTTCTCATTATTTGACGTAACTTTATCATTTTTGAAACGTCAAAAAAAAAAAACAAAAATTTATAAATTTGCAAAATTAACCCATTACTATAAATACTGTCGTTTGCCGTTTTTCCACGTATCCCATTTATAAATTCATCCTCGCCCTTTCTTTCCCACGTATGCCTCTCCCAGCTAATTTAACACATTCTCACATTTCAACGTTGTACCGCACGGCTGGCGCTCCCTTTTTCTTCTTTTTTTTTTACGTTGTTAATTTACTTTAATTAATTAATATTAGTTTTATACATTCGTGTGGTATTCGTGTATTTTGTTATTCGTTTATTGCATTCATAAAGGTTTAATTACTCAAGTTTGAGTAACCACCAAGGCTACAAGGAAACCTCGACCCTCCGATCTATAATACAACAAGATATGAATTTGAATGCATTTGACCGTAACATTATTGTCATCTGTCAAACGTAATTCAAAATTTTACAATTTCCTACAAATTCTGTACTAATACCCTCATACGTTAGTATCCTTAATTATTTCATGTAACGTTATTCATACGTTTACGATTTCCTACAAGCACGTGATGTTATCCATCATACTTAAGTCATACTTTTACAATTTCCTCCAAAAAGTTTCACGTAATGTCGTTATTCATCAAATGTGATTCATACGTCTGCGATTTCCAACAAAACGTATATTTTCTGATACGCTAATAAATGCTTGATTATTTCACGTTAATGTTTTTATCCATCAAACGTAACCCATACTTTTACAATCAATTTGTCACAAATGCGGTAGCACCTGACACGTAAAAAATATATATTTGTAAGCGAATAAATTAGCAATATTGATCTTTAGCAAAATCCGTACGTGTAGTACGTGGTGCATTTGTAAATGCCTATAACTATCAAAATCTTTGAAATATTTCACCATATCAGATGGGAATGGTAAAATTGCTACGTGAAATTTTGGATAAAATAATGGGTGGGTGGAGTGAGGAAGAAATTCTGGTAGTTACGACAACAAGGGCAGGACAAAACACACACACCTACCTGCCCGTTAATTGCTCTAAAATCGCTCATAATCCAATAAGGTATTTGATGTAACGTACTTCTCATTACCATTCAAATCGAATCAAATCTCTTTCTTTCTTTCTTTCTTTCTTCCTTTCTTTCTTTCTTTCTTCCTTATTTTCTATCCTTATTCCAAGCATAAAAGCATTGCCGCAATTTTGCTGCATTTTTTAACAAAAATACAAATTTGTATTTTTGTGTTTTTTTTTTTTTTCAAAAAATTATGAACTGATTTGAAATGGTTGTGTTAATTAATGAATCATGAATATTTTTTGACGACAACAAAAAACAAAAAATGTTGACCTTTTTTACAGAATTTTAAAATTAAAAAAAAAAAAATTAACTGGAGTAATACGGCTAAACCTATCGGTTTTTTTTTTTGTTTATTTGATAAATTATACTTTATAAATTATTAAGGTAACAGTAATCCCTAGGAATATTTTCGTTTTTTTTTTTTTTTTTTGATTTCATATTTAAATGATATAAATTGAATTTCTTCTTAACTAATTATAATTCGACGTTTTTATGATTTACTAATTGCGAATTTATATGAACAGCATTTTAATTGTTGCAAAGCAAAAATTATTTATTTCAGGTTTCCCAAGAATTTTCAATCATACCGCAAGAAATAAAAGGCGTACGAAATTTATTTCAACGCTTTACACAATTCATTTAAATCTTCACAATTTTCCTCAACGAAAATTGGAAGAAATTTTTAATACTATTGTTACGACAAAATTAAGATATTTGCTTGAATTTTTGGCGACGAAATTGAAAATATTTGGTTGAATTTTGGCGACAAAGTTGAAATATTTGGTTGAATTTTGGCGACAAACTTGGGATATTTGGTTGAATTTTGGCGACAAACTTGAAATATTTGGCTGAATTTTTACGACAAAGTTGCGAAAAAATCAAAGAGGTCGAATTTTTGAAATAGATCGAGAATCAGAAAATATGATGGGAAGCAATTTTGCTGTTGAAAATTATGCACTGAATGCAACCATACAACAACGAAGCTTAATTTTCGAATCATTGTTCTGTGCTTCAATTGCTACACTTGCCTTCTTTATATTTCTCTACTTCATCTTCAGGTTAGTTTAATTAATTTCAAATTTAATTCTTTAATTCAAAAAATGAAAAAATTTTTCCTAACTATTAATTTTAAGTATTAAATTAGTTATTTTATCACTTCTTTATGACGTAATATCATCATCTTTGGAAATGGATAATTTAAATCATATTTAATTAAGTTAATTTAAACATCATTTAGAGAGAGCATCCGAACTAATGAATTAATTCTATAGCAAGCTATATGTTAGCAACAATTAACATAAATTTCATATTAAAAGAAAATTTTGATAAAGGGGATATATTGGTATTATTAATTTAATGGTAATTTCATGGCTAGTATCATGATTATCATTTAATATAACCATGATTATTATTAACATTATCATAAATTCCTCACTCAATCTTACTATTATTATCATTTAAATTATCATTAATTTCATTTCTTTCAATGAAAATAAATATTTGCCAGGCAAATTAACAATGTAATGATTATCTGTTATCATCTTTATCATCATCATCATCATCATCATCATCACCACAAACATCTCTTCCTCGCTCTCGCTCTCTCTCTCTCTCTCTCTCTTTGGTAATCTTTCCTTGATGATTCGTCGCCATCAACACTATCTAATACTTTTTTACGACTTAAAAAAAAGGTCTTAAAATAATGGTAGAACCGAAAGGAAATAATTAACAATTCATTACGGTATAATGCCGTTTTATTTCCTCGTCGTTTGTAAGATAATTAAATTTTTTTTTTTCTCAAACTAACGAAGTTTTTCTTTGGGCTTTTGAAATTTACGATGCATTAAATTTATACAAATTTACATGCACACACCTATTTTATCAAGTAAACCCTTTGATATATACCGCTAACTTTTGTTATAATGTTGATGGGAATGTGTATGAGTGTAGAAGGTCATCATTGTCGTCGTCGTCGTTTTAGAATTTTTATGTTGTAAAATTTCAACGTTTAAAATCTTGTCTATTGGGTAAAATTTTAAAGAGAAACAAAAAAAAGGAAAGGAAAGGATGAAAAAGAAAATGAAACAAAACACTAATTTGTTTTTCTTACAAAAAAAAATTTTTTTGAAACATTTACTTTGCTTGCTTAAGGAAAGTGTATTAGTTAAAAATTAAAATTATTGATTTTCATTGAAAAAAAATTCATTCCATTCAGAAGATAAGATATATTTATATTTAACTTTTAAAAAAAGCTATCAAAAAAAAAAAAAATGGAATTTATTTTCTTAATTAATTTCAAAAATTAAATTTCGTTGAAAAAAAAAATTCAATTTTTTCAAATTTTTGTTTTTAAATACAAAAATGAATAAATTAAAATCTCAATGAGGAGAAGTTTTTGTTTTTTGTTTTTTTCCTTTTCACCCCCTAAGAAATTCATTTGAAAAATTAATTATGATTTAATTAATTGATAACTAATCAGTTGAAAACAGTTGAAAGTCCTCTTCCTTCTATATCCTCACTCACTGCCTTAATGACAAAAAGTAAAGCGATTTTTTTTAAATTATAATTAAGGAAATTCTTAGATTAGATAAAGTAAGTTTTAATTTCAATTTTTAATTTCAAAACAAAAAAACCAACGTAATCAGCATGGGATAAATTGGAAAATTTCGAAATATTATTATATCAAATATTTTTTGGATCATTTTCATAAATTTTGCTATTATTTTTATTATTATCCAATTTAAGTTTAATTTTTAATTTTTATTTTTTGTTAAAATTGTCAAAATCAATTAACAATAAAGTTAACGGCAAAGATCAAAGCGTGTTTGTTATTGAATAGGTTGACCTGGATTCGTCACGGTTAATTTGGATTTTAACTTTTTCCTTACCACCACTTTTCCAATAATTCCTTGTGATTGGATAAAGAGAGAGAGGGAGGGAGAGAACGGTAGATGTATGATTTGTAATAAAGAACAAAATTGAAATTTTGAAAATCTCAATTTCCCACAGGGTTGAATGATAAAGAATGGAGCGAAGAAGGTCACCGAGGACATAAAAATCAGTGGGGTGCCACCTGTCACCTATGCTGACTTATACTAAACATCTTCAATTATCACTATAATCCCTATAATCCTTCATTAGTTATCTACGATTATCATAACCTTTATTACTATTTTAATAATAATAATTATTACTATTACTATTGCTACTATTATTTTGCTATTATTTAAATGGAAATAAACTAATAAATTTAAATTACAATAATAATTTAAATTAATAATAATATTAATTACAGCAATAATTATTATTGTTATTTTTATCGTTATTTATTATTATTATTATTGCAAATTTATTTTAATTAGTATTGTTATTATCACTGATATTTTTAAGGTTATTTTTTATCCTTACTACATTGCTATTTTCTTTATAACTGCCATCCATATTATTATAGTTATTATCACTAACATTATCATAATCATTATTATTTTCCATTTTATTTGTCTTAGCGTTTGTCCCACTCGGTTGCAGGGTCCGCGCTACTGTGGAGCATTGTCTTCGTGCGTTCGGTTCCATAGATGCAATAGTTGTTGTTAACTAAGGACTTCTTGCCCATTTCGTCCAGGTGGTAGCTGTTCTATTTCCCTTGTTATTAGCCATTGGACTGAAGGCGATAACTTTATCCTCTTATCTTAAGTGATTTCTGTTGTACTTCTTGCCCCATTTCATCCAGGTGGTAGCTATTTTTATTGCGTAGAATTCTTCTTTCATGCGGCCATTGTCGGTGATTGTTGAGGCAAGCTATTTGAAACTGTTGCATCTCATTCTTCATGCGACTATCTATGCCCGACCGACCCGTCCCCAAAGGTCGTCGACGGTGATAACATATCTGGGGATTGGACCCTTTTATGTGTATCGTATCAATCTCTCGATATGTGGATTAATCCATTACACTATGAACCTGCATTGTTATTTTCTATGATTAATATTTAATTTTATTACTCTTTTTTCTATTATGTTACCGAGGATTGGAAATCGCTATCATTATTGTTATTATGATCCTTTAGATTATTATTATTATTCTATGGATTATTTATCATATTTAATAATAACATAAGTACCATTGATATTATTAATTTCATAGCTACAATATCTATTATAACTAATCATTAATATACGCATCAAGCAGTAATTTTTTGAATTAAAAAAATTTTTGATATTTTTCTCTTTTTTTTTTGGAAAGTAAAATTTTTTATTTAGATCGGTGTATAGAGCTGCAATACAAGAAGATAAAAAAAATCCACGAGAACTTGAAGAAAATTGTATAAATGTTCCTCCACCACCATCTTATGAGGTTTTTACAGCAAATTATTTTTTTTTAAATTAATCAATTTAAAAATTTTTTGCTATATTCAAATTTTTTTTAAAAAAAATTTAAAATATTTGAAAAATTCTGAAAAACAAAAATAAAGCAAATATTATCGATAAATTCATTGAAATGTCAATTTTTTAATCGTCAATAGATTTTAAAATTTTGATTAAGTTTTAAAATCTAAAAAAAAAACGATAATGATGCAAATTAATTTTTTTAATTTTTAAAAATTTTCTAATTAAAATTAAAGAAAGACATTAATAATTAATTTTAGTGCGTTGCAAAAAAAGAAAGTTTACATGTGAAATAATTAATTTTTTTTTTTTTGCAGGATGTAATTAATGGAATGCGATATTAGGTTACGGTAGCTGTCGTTGTTACTGTTGTTCCAACTATCTAAGTATGGTAAAACGGAAAGCATACTGTGTAATGGTAATGCGGAATCAACGGTTGCTAATTTATGCATTTCACGGAACCACTGCAACAAGCGTCCACCAATACTGCGCAATTCTTTCTTGTTACATTCTGTAAATAATTTAATTTAATTTAATTTTTTCATTTCAGTGAATTAAGCAAAAAAGAAAAAAAAAAACATTTTTCCGGATCGTCTAGATTTGTTAACAAATTTGTAACATTTGCTAATTTATTCAAATAATATGAAATATGCGCTTATAGTAGTAGGGGGGAACAAAGGAAGCAATAGATTTATACAAAAGCGGTAAAAGCGGTAATTATCAAAGGGAAAATTGAGAAATGATAGATAATAAATAGTTCACTGAAAACAATGCATTTTTCCTTTGCTGCATTAAAACAATGTTGAAAATTACTGATTAGCTAAGTTAGCATTGCTATTATCATTTCGATTTATTTATTATTTTTTATCAGCAAACAATGGAATAGTGATAAGAATGGTGGATGGATATATGTATGAAGGAGGTAGGCGGAAATGTCCAGCTGATAATGAATAACTGATCGTTCATTGATAATGATTGATTTTGTATTTGTTGCTTCTTTTTTTTCGATGTTGAAATGTTTTAGAATATTTGCTGATAAGGATGATTGACATTACTGTTATCATTATTATCAGCGAACAATGAAAGAGTGATAGGACGAGATATGTGTATAAAGTAGGTAAAAGGGCTGATAATTGATAACTGATAGATGATTCATCGATAAAAAATGTATTTTCATTTTGCTACTTTTTTTTTGCTGCTACAATGTCTTTGAATATTTTCCGCTGATCAAATGATTGAGATAAGGCACGAATACTGATATATTAGTGATAAAATACCCATAGGAAATTGAATACTGTATTTTTTATCATTACTATTCCGCTTATCAATGAACCGTTGAATATGCAATGAAACCCTCGTTCGTTATCATTTTTCTCACTAATAAATGGTGCGTGATTGTTGTAAAATGTTTGATATGAATAAAATATTGACCTACTCTGCTAAGGATACAATATTGCGGTGCTAATGTGTGCTGATACATTGATATGATAAAGGGGGAATATTGACCTACTCTGCTAAGGATACAATATTTCGGTGCTAATGTATGCTGATACATTGATATGATAAAGGGGGAATATTGATAAAGATCGAAAAAGAAACTTGCTACGATGAGCTTATAAAGGGGTCACAGATAGTAAACGTAAGGAGCTAATACGAAAAGAGAACAATGTTGATACGGTGATATGATAAGGACAAAGGTGAAATGTTGGACTGATTAAAAAGAGAATATCACGCTGATATGATTGGGCAGAAAATTGAAATGAACCACTGATAAAAAGGAATATTAGGCTAATAAGATGCAAGCCAAGTGATATGCTATTCTATGATAAGAAGAGGCAACGCTGTCATGATAAGGATAAAGGTGAAATGTTGGACTGATTAAAAAGAGAATATCACGCTGATGTGATTGGGCAGAAAATTGAAATGAACCACTAATAAAAAGGAATGTTAGGCTAATAAGATGCAAGCCAAGTGATATGCTATTCTATGATAAGAAGAAACAATGCTGTTATGATATGGATGAAGCTGAAGCATTAGGCTAATTGTGATAATAATCAAGACTTTGTAAGGAAATATTATATTTACCTGGTATGATGCAATTCAATCAACAATTACGATAAGATGGAAACGTTCGAATGATTTGGATAAGCAAAATAGACTACAGAGATATTCAATTTAAAAAAGAAATCAATGAATTAACAAGCTTAAAAGATTTTTTTTTTTGTTCGTTTGATTTTTAAATAATTTAAAATATTTTCCATAAATATTGTTCAATTTTTAAAAAATAAAAATAAAATGCAAGGAAATAGTTTTTTTTTTTTTTTTGATTTTTATCAATCAAGTATTTCATTTTGGAAAAATTTTCAAATTTCTTCAATTGAACGAAAAGAAAACACAACAAAATCATTGAATTTTTAGTGCAATTTTGGAATAGTAAATTGTTGGGATAGCATCGAAAAGCTATCACCAAGATACAAAGAGCTCCTGCCGACATGAGCTCTAACAACACACACAATGCTTCACCATTCCTTTGTTCTCAGGA
>JABVXS010001753.1:0-12230 GCA_013365335.1 Madathamugadia hiepei | reverse complement strand
GTGATAAGAATGAAGCTGGTGATCGTTTAATAGAATTCTGTTCAACGAATCAACTAGCCATTATGAATACATTCTTCCAAAATCACAAGAGGAGGCTATACACCTGGACCTCACCGAATGGACTACAAATCAGATCGACTATATCTGCGTTCGGCAGAAATGGAAATCATCTGTGTATGCAGCTACAGAATATGGTGAAACTGGATCTGGAGTGTTTTTTACCAAGAAGGCTTCTTTTTAAATCGATTTTGATTAAATCAATTCATTTCAATGCAATTCAATTCAATGCAAAATAATTAAAATCAAAATCGATTCAGTTGAGATTAATCCAAGTCAATTCGATTCAAATTAATCCAAATCAATTTAATTCAAGTCAATTCAATTTAATTTAAATCATCTCAATTCCATTCCTTTCTATCGTCACCTTGTCAAAATGATTGAATTACAATTTTGCATTATCATGATGAAGCAATGAGCAAAGAAATGGCTTAAATCATTAAAATTCCATTCTTTCACAAATAGAACTTGCTTCAATTAAACTAATGAAAATTTAAATTATTGAAATTGGAAACAAAACGAAAATTTCAAAAGAAGAAAAATTAAAGTATGCAGAGAAAAAAAACAGTCAGTTGTATTTGTAATTTTTTTTAGAAATTTTTTTGTAATTTTTATAGAAATATTGATTTTTATTTAAATATTAAAAATTACAATTCAATCAAAATAACTAATCAATCAATCGATACAAGTCAAATCTATCATTGATTCATTTAAATATTAATTTTCGCATTTTTTTTCGAAATAAATCATCGATTTTCCCAGAATCATTCCAATAATCAATCAATCAAAGCTAACATCATTTAAGTTTAAATTTTTTGATTTTCCCAATATTTTTGTTCACTTATTCAATAAGCTAGCAATTAAATCTATCAACATTTAAATTCTACTTTTTGATTTTCTAAAATTCTGTTGATAGCATCGATTTCAAACAAATTATTGCACTAACCAATTCAATGTAAATCGATCGCCATTTCGTTTAAATTTTAACTTCGCTTTTTTTTCTTCGGATTCCTATTAAATTATTGCTTCTACTCGATTTGTTACATTAAGAAAAAAACAGATCAATTCGTCGATATTGCCGTATGGGATTGCTGAAATAATCTACAAAGTTGATAAAGTAAGTAATCAGCAATGAATGCAAATTAACAAATAGGCCTTGTAAAAAGGATAGCGACGAGAGAGGATTGGAATGTATGAAGCCAACAACTAGGCCTTTAATGAGGGAATGAAGTAAGGCTTGAGAAATGAATGACTAGGGTCTTTTATGTGAAACAATTACGTCACGAGATGTGATAAACAGAGAGTTATTTAGGCTTACATATGCGTAAATATCGAATGTTTGCTTAGGCGTATGCTTTTGAGTGGACATTCGATGTTTACATAAATACAAACAATGTGTTTACGCATACGTATGCGTAGATGCATCGAATTGTCATGTTTCAGAGACACATAGAATATGGAAATGCAGAGTATCTCCGTGTGTAGCATGAACGTGTGAGAAAAATAAAAAATATAAAGTGCTAGCGGACCCCGCATCTCAGTGGGACACACGCTAACAGAAGAAGAAGAAGGTAAAGCGCTTACGTGTGCATAAATAAATGATCGCGTGTGAAAAGTACATTACCAAAAAAAGTATCGTAGAGTCTCTACGTGTACGCAGAATAAGAAATACCCAAAATATGGAAATATAGAGTCTATACATCTGTTTCAATGTACAATATTCACGTATTTCCATGTATGAGCGGTACACAGGGTACAAAGTTTCATTTACGTGAACGTGAGCATTTATGTAAACATGCTTTTATGTTTACGTGCATAGAATTTATGCTTTCGTATGAGTGTGCGTTAAAATGGTGATTAATTCCAAAGATTTAAAAGCATGTACTTCAAGCAAAGTTCACGTGTGTGTGCGTGGTTTTTGTTAAGCATAAAAAACATTGTAACCGTGAACTTTTTTATGCTTTAGGTTTGTTTATTCAGGCTGATTCAGACCCTTTGACCTGTTTTAGATGCTTTCTTTAGCTATGATAATAATTCCAGTGTTGTAAATAGAAGAAATGTTCGATAAAACTAATTGAATTGAATGAAGGAATGAATGGATGGGTATATATAAAAAATAAAGAGAGAGAGAGAGAGAGAGATGAATTTCGATTTACAATATTCTTGCATTTGCACCGACGACAACCCTCATCAAATATGTTATATTTGCATTTTCAGTTTTAGTTTTAAATTCTTCCTGTTTAGGCCACCTCTTTTTCATCCTTAGAAATGTTTTAAAATGTCTATCTTTTCCTACAAATCTTTTTCTCCCAATTCATTCAAGTCTTACTTGAAGAGTTTCACTTTTTTCTTTTTTGGTTCGAAAATAAAATTTTATACTATTATAATATAAGTTTTTTAAAAAAAATTTTTTTGTAAGATAAAAATTTCACGATTACTTTATTCTATTCAAATTATTAGTTTATTTCATTTTTTTGAAACAACATACAGCAGCTGATATTACAGCGCTGAAATGTAAAATTTTTAATTAATTGAAAAAGGTATGAATTATTAATTAAATTTATTTTAAAAAAAAATTAAAATTTCCAAAAAAGATCTGCAATCGTTCATTTGCATAAAAATTATTGCAAATGACTAATTAAATTTGATTGATTTTTTTTTAATTAAATTACTTTTTTTTTTAGACATAATGACAGTCTTTACAAAGATTAAAAAGATGACACCTGAAGTGAAGGAAGTGTTGGATTCAATGGGATCAGCAACAATGGTTTGCAC
Source organism: Madathamugadia hiepei (assembly GCA_013365335.1). Taxonomy (NCBI): domain Eukaryota; kingdom Metazoa; phylum Nematoda; class Chromadorea; order Rhabditida; family Onchocercidae; genus Madathamugadia; species Madathamugadia hiepei. Next base: position 9,398 of record JABVXS010001753.1, on the reverse strand, counting down.
TGATTCAGCGGTCTATCAGCGTGATGAAACAGGAACATTGGCTCGAATGCGAAAATACAAAAAATTCACAAGTTTATGCATGACTTTCTTAATACTTTGGTTATTATTAGCATCATTTATCGCTGGGACATTCTTCTACCGTCAACTTCATCGTCGTCAAACTTATTATGGTTGGTGTGGGACAAGTTTCATGCAACGTGGTCGGAATGAACATATGGAAGAAAGTTTGGAAATTAATCCGGATGAAGTAAGCCAAGGATTTTGGTGATATTTTCAGGAATCAAATTGTTAAAAAAATAGATCTTTCAATAAACAGGCATTTTTGCAATTTATAATTTTTAAAATTTTTCTTTTAAATTTCAGATTGAATAAAAGTTTTCGTTTATTCAATTATTTTTTATATGAACATTTGAGTTTCAAAGTTTTAATTAATCCTTCAAGAAACCACACAAAGAAAGAGTCAATAAATAGGCCTTTATCATTGAGGGTTTTTGCAGTAGTGATGTCTTAACTGAATAAGTTCTCATTGAACAATTTAGTTAAATAAATATTTCTTTCATTTTCCTTTGAATTAAGAAACCTTTTCATTTCCAATCATTCATCTTAATTTTGTAATTTTAAAAATTTCAATATACCCTTAGGAAATTTTTTCCAGTCTCATTTAAAGCAATTGTAAATGTTAAAACTTTGTTGTAATATATTTTTAAAAAAAAAAGTTTAACAATTTGAAATTTGAAATTATTTCGTTCATTTTTTCCAAACCATTTTCATTCATTCATTCTAACCAAATAATTTATCTTTTTTTTTGTCATAATCTTTAAAATGTTAAAAATTTGACAGTTTTTTTTTTCAAATTGTCGAAATTTTTTTTTACAAATATTATCAACAAAAATCATTGTTCATTTTAATTTTTGAAAAAGTTCTTTTTTCATTTCTTTCTTTATCCGTTTCCTTAACAAAATGAATTTTTTTCCAACGTCGAATTAAATTTTTGAAAATTTGTTTTCCTCATTGTTACATTTTTTTTTTTTTAATTTAAAAGAAAGGACAATTTGATTTCTTTTCTAAAAATGCCTTTCATCCTATTTTTTTTCTTTTCGTTTTTTTTCATATTCATTTCATCCATTAATTTTAATGAAGCAAAACTTTTGTTTCGGAAGTGGCGAGAACATATTGTAAGAATTTTGTTGCAAACAAAATAATTTTTAAGCAAAAAAAAAAATAAAGAAAAACTTTTCTCTTGGCTAAATTATTTAAAAAAAAAATTAAAGCAACAAAACAAAATAAATTCCTTAAAATTTTATTACTTTAAAGGATTAAATTTACATCATACAAGTCAATTTTCAATAATTGAAAATTTTTCCGCATAATTTAAAAGAAGCTAATGAATATTTCTGCGTCGAAATTTCCGTCTAATGGTTTTTTTTTCACTTTAGTTGAAATTTTGAAATGAATGAAATTAGCTCATTTGTTTATGAAAGTTGGACAAAAATTTTTTTGTTCACTATGGATATTTGAAGCAATTTGATCATATTATACCATTCATCCATTTATTCATTCATCCACCCATCTATTCATTCTTTTACTTATTCATTCACTCATTCATTCATTTACTCATTCATTCATTCATCCATTTATCCGTCTATTCATCCGTACGATCGATATTACAAAGTTTTCAGTATGAACCCTTCAATGCTTACCATCCATCCATCCATACATCAAAAATCTCAATTTCATCAATTTCGAATCATTCAAATATGTATGTTTTGCAGTATTACGAAAGGATTAGTGTACCACAATTTGGATCGAATCGTCCGGCAGTATTCGTGCATGATTTTAGCAAGGTTTTTATCAATTTTCACATAAAATAACAATGCAATAATTAAATGCTAAACGAGTTTAATGCAACAAAAAAAATCCACGAAATTTTAATAATTTCTTTAAATCAAAGAAAAAATCATTATCTTCTATCAATAATTATTCATTTCTGGCATTAATTGTCCTAAATCAAATTTTAAATTGTATAATTAATTAGAGAAAAAATTTTTATTTGATTAATAATTTTTTTTTCAATCGTTTCTTTGCTAATTTAAATTCGATTGTCGAAAATTTGCTAGCATTTCAAAGCGATCTTCAATTTGTCAAACTGTAAATTTTTTGTTTGAACAACACAAAGGTTCATGAAAATTAATTAAAAAATAAGATTGGGCGAGATAAAATAAATGTCTTGTATTTAATTCATAATTTTTTTTCTTCTAAATCATTTTTTTGCTCATTTAAATTTCATTTTTAAAAATTTTTTTTGCTTGTTAATATTTATTATTTGTTCCTTTCTCCCACTTAATTAACAAATTATTTAACTGCAAAAATTATCGCTTCTCTTCCAGTAATTAAATTTTTTTTTAGAATTTAACAGCAATCGTAGATTTGTTATCAAATCGTTGCTTTATCAAAGAATTGGATCGAAAAGTTGTTGAAGCACCAACTAATCTTATTGATTTTCTCGAAACAATGCAGGTCTTTTTGTTTTCGTTTCATAAATTTTCATTAATTAGCATTTGACTAATCAAAACGAAAAAAAGAAGCAATTTAGAGACTAAAAAATGAAAGTATTAATTTAGCTTAGATGTTTTTCTTTTTTCTTTTGATCAAATATTTCAAACAGAAAGACAATACGAATTAAAAGCAAGAAAGTGAAATTTGAAAAAATTAGTTAATTGTTTTAAGATGATTTTTTATTTTTGAAATTATAATGAATTTCATTTAAATATTTCAAGTTTTCCTTTTTTTTTTGTCTTGGAATAACTTTTATAGCGACAGTGAAACTTTCCAAATATTTTATAATTTATTTTAATGATCAATGTGCATAGAAAAAATATTAATTAGTGATATTTTTATTAGTTTGTAACAATTGTCTTGAAGTCTTATAATCAGGTTTTTTAGGCGTCCGAAGCACAGTCCGTAATGGCTCTTCAAAATTAATTACAATAAAAATAGTAAAAATTAACTTTTTTTCAAAACCAAAAATTATTTAATAATTTAATTTCTCCATGTTCACTTTAAACTTTCCTTATTCTTCGTCAAAATAAAAAAATTACTTCATAAAATTGGTCGTTATCAATTAAGTGCTTAAATCGTTGCAGTTTTAATAATATTAATTTAAATAATTAATTAATGTAAATTTACAATGGCTAATTAAAATTTTTGAAAAATTTTTTGACAAACTTCAAATTAAATTGAAAATTTCACTAAATTTGCCTTTTTTCTATTTAGGGCGTTTGTTTTGAATTTAAAAAATATTAATTGATTATTGTGAAATTTGAATTAACAGAAGGGATACTACAAAAATCCGGCAGTTATCAGTCGAACATATCGAGTAACAGGTCATTTTGGTAACGATGACCTGGCAACTTTCCAGTCACCAATGATCAGCTATCATTGTCAATATCGAACAATGTTTGAACTTAGCGAAGCTTCCAGTTCAGTGGAACAACAAAATCAATGGCGCAGATACAAAAGAGGTTGAAAAAAATTTTTTTATTAATTTTTTTTGTAAACAAACGAAAATTTAAAACAAAAAATGCATCATTTGATCAAGAATTAATAAAGAAACTCGTTTTTCATTTTAAAATTTATTTCAAAAATTCATAATGACATGAGAAACAAAAAAAAAGTTGTAATGTTAGCATATTAAATTAAAATTCAAAATTCTCGATTTTTTCAATCTCTGAACAAAAATAAATTGTTTTTCTGTTTTTTTCGTAATTTTTCAAAAATTTTACTTTTTTTCAGCAGCTTTCTTTGAACATTATTTCACGTTTTTTTTTTATTTACTTCAAATGTTTTCAATTCATTGTTTTCAATTCTTAATTTCAGAAGTGCTTGAATCGTTACAATTCACCGTCCTTAGTGGTCAAGTAGTTGAAATGGACAAAATTATAATTAATTGAAATGAAATGATCAAACAATATAATTGATCTGACCATAATTTGATACAAATTGTTTTGTAAAATTTATTTATCACTACGCTGAAGCTTTTTTTCATAACGATAGGTCAAAGGTTACGATTAGACTGCAACATAAAATGCTAAGGATGATCAATTTCCTTCCATCTTTTTTTACACTGAATAGCTAATTTATTCGAACTGGAAGGTTTTGAATTGAGTATTTTTGAAAGCTAAATATTGGCATTCCTTAATAAAAATTCCACCTTACTTTAAAAACAAATGAAGTAAAAAATTTTGTTTTATTGGATTTCATTGAGAAGTTTGAAAACGTGGAAAATAAAATGAAATCGTCAAACCTTCGCATTGTGAAGTTGTTAAGTGGAGCACAGAGTGTCCACAGAACAGTCCACAATCCTTATAACTGAGGTTTAACTGTCACGGAATAGCAAGTTTAGACGAGAACAAGAAAATCCTAAGGCTTTCAAGTTTAGAGTGAGCTTCTCTTAGATAAATGGTCTTCTAGAGCTAAACGAGCTCTGTCTGCCCGGATTTAGAGTGAAAGTTGTCTTTCTCCTAGGATGGTTGCTTAAAAAATAACTGGCTTATTCTACCCGTAAACACACTTGCTAACCATAGGTTAGAATTGTTTGAGAAGACTCTGCTAGAAGCATAAGTCACCCCCCACAAGCCTAGTTTACAAGGACGTGTAGATCAAAAAATATTGAGGGTGATATGGAACCGACCACTCAATATCAATACAAATATGACAATGGATAATTTAGTATGCTTACGCTTGAGATCCATCTAGTATCATAGCCTATCATTTGCTGTACACGTTGGTGGACACGTAATTCATCGATGTACGTGCATATTATCCGTCTAAGTACGTGCAGACTACGTGTATATTATCCGTTTGTGTATATACAGACTGATGAAATTTTAACCTTATTTAACTAACAGATATCAACAATCAGAAAAAAAATTGTAAATCACCAATGCAAATGATGCCAATTTAATGTGCACTTCCAGAATTTTACAATTTCTACGACCATACCACGTTGAAAGCGCGACATCTCATCCATCTGTCAACTTAGGCAACGTTGTACCTTGTTAGTAGTTGGATCGGAAACGGCCCGGGAAAACCCATGTGTTGCAGTCGAAATCAGCTTTTGCTAATCAAACATATACTTTCTGTGTTATAGAAATTGATGAGAAGTTATTGGAAAAGAAACAAAAATGATAATAATGTGAAGCGTGCATTTTTGTTAACCATTTATTTTCAATTTGGATATATTTAGTAACCCAGTGAAAGTTCAATAGACGAGATTGATATGTGCGTGATGATGGCATACTCGTCGGTTCAACTGCCCAAGTTTGAGGTAATTGATTGTTTCGGCCCAGAGTAACAGCTACTGTGGCTTGAAGTGAAATTGTGGAACGTTCCGCAAATCTGCGAGGCAATATGAAAAAAATTTTAATTGTTCATGTCTATAACCATATCGCGTTGAAAGCATCACATCTCATCCGACCTGTCAAGTTAAGCAACGCTGGACCTAACTAATACTTGGAACAAAAACAACTGGGAATCTCAGATGTTTTAGACAAATCAACTTTTTACGCAGGATTTTAATTTTTCATGCAGAAACACGAATTTTACTTTTCAATAATGACTATTTCAGTTTTGATTTTTCAATAATTCAAAAAGGAATATTTTTTTGGTGCAAAATTTCGACTAAATTTTTGTTGAATCAAAAAATTTCGCATTTATCAATTTTTCATTGATTATAAAAATTTTAAAAAAAGGAATAAAAAAATATTTATGAAGATTTTTTTTCAAATTCATGAAGCAATGTTTGCAGTTTTTAAGAAAATTTGATTGCCAAAAAAAAAACAACTAAAGCTGGAAATAACCACTTGATTTTCGACATGCTTACATTCATTCATTATCATTCTCATTTTGGTCTAATTTGAAATTTATGAAAAATGAATGTAAATTATTTGTTAATGAAAGGGAAAAGAAAAACGAAATAACTAATGATTTTTCATGAAAAGAGCGATTTGCTTTTTTCCCCAAAATGCTCTACGGTGTTTTCATTTTTTAATGATAGAAAAGATGAATAAATAGGTTAGGAAAATTAATTAAATATGAATAGTTCTCAATGAACCATCATGAGATTTTTAATTTGTCAAAAAAGGGTTTAGTGGTACTTGACCATTTGGCATCATACTTCACTGCAATCAATGAAATCGTGGTATCTTAGTCGTTTTATTGCGGCTCTTCGGGCTTGCTGATTGGTTTGGTTGGCTTTTATGTTTGTGAAATTTTCATTTGGGCAATGAATTGTTACGAAAAAGAAAAATTGGCTCATAGAGAAAAGTCTTCACAACTTTAATTTTCGTTATTTATTTTATTAACATTCATCAGCTAGCTTACAAGTAAAAAGATAGAATTTTCACAGGTTATTTGTATTACGATCCTGAATTCCGGAGAAGTGGTGGAAAAGTGAAGATGTAAAATTGCTAACAAAAAATTACCAATTTGCAATGATGATTGGTCGAAAAGTTTTTTTCTCGACATTCCCCTAACGACTATGATTTCAAGTCCAAACAGAAGATTGATCAGCAAATAATCTATTGAGCAACTACACAATTCTCAATTATTTAATAATTTGTACAAAAAAAATTGAATGATTTAGGATATCTTTGGTGCAATCACATGACCTCACGCTGCACTGGATAATTTGCAATATCATATATTTTCAGGATCTGACTACATTTACTTTGCTTGACATTATACATGAGTATACCGTATATGTTTAATACATTTTACTACATCCATTGGATATGCTTTTGTTCCGAATTTCTTTGCTCGACGTTTCTTTCATTTTATAACACATTTCATGTTTCCGACTTGCCTTCATGTAATTAATTGCTTAGTTCTTTTTGTTCAAAAAAATAAGTTGGAAAAACCGCCTTTTAAAATTAGAAAACCGCCCTTTTTACATTGTTCATAACTCATTTTATTCCTCTACATTTCTTTATTTTTACATTTATTTGAAATGGTAATTCGAAACGGAAATGAAAATGGAAAAAATTCGGTAAAAGCTATTCCTTTTTTTGGCGCGCTCTCTTGATTTCTATAAATACACGATCTTTTCTGTTGCATCAAACTGATTGAGAGAAATTTGGTCGATATATGTATATCGCTTAGTTACGGATGTCAAATTGCTAAATGCAAGAAAAAAAAAATGAATTGTAGAAAGGCGAGAGTGACAAAACAATAAAATACAACTGGAAAAATAAATTATCAAATACGGTTTACTTCTTTATGCCATTTCTGTCATAATGAATCATTATGATCATTAAATAGTTTTAAAATCAACTATGGCAATCGTCGTCACTAACTCGCATGCATCTTCTAACTGGAATTTAAATTAAATTTCGAGACTTCAGTTTGGTGATGAATTGTATCATCCAGTCGACTATCATAATCATCATCACTAATACATATATGTAACTTATAATTAAACTAATTGAATTTCTTGGCTTTAGATTGTCCATGAATTTTCTCATTCAATCGAAGTATGAATTAATGATCATTACAAAGTTGTAAATTCAACGACCACAATCATCACCACTCATTGATATGCATCGAATTTAATTGGAATTTACATGAAATTTCTACCTATTCAATTAACCATGAATTTTTCCCTCATCCAATCGAAATTTACATCTCTTGGGTGTATCAAGAAGTGAAGACATCGTCGTATTGTTGAATTACTTTTTCACTAGACTCTCTTTTAGCATTCCACTGAGAATTTTATTTGCTATTAAATTTTCCGTCACATTTGACCAAATTTCAAAAATTTGGTTTTTCATCGACCAGCCGTTAATTATCGCATCAGCTTTCGGTTATCCGTTTTGGAAGTGTCTTATGAAATTTCTTATCAATTCTGGATAATGCGCTTATGGTTGTCTCAGGATGTTTGTATGTGTACGTGTTTGTTGTGTGTTATATTTAAAAGTCTTCCAGCGATGATTGCGATACTTTAAACAACGTAATTTTTTAAATAGCAATATTTAAACTGAATGTTTGAGATGGTCAACTATCACTCACCTTTCTGCTCGTTAACGCTTAGCCTAGCCTTACTTAATGCTTCGAAGTAATAATCATAATAGGTGCCTGAAATCCAAAATCAATTTAATTTTTGAGGAATTAAATCTTTAACTTCACTTTTTTTGTTTAGACTTTTTATTAAGCAAAAAGATCATTCAATGAATCCAATTCGGTTAATCCATATATCGACTTGATCAGGTGTGAACTTGATGAAGTGTGGTGATGATTACAGCCTTTGGCGGTGATATGTTTATAAGCTGCTTGAAAAAAAATTTTTTTTAAACAAGTTTTTTGTGATGAAATGACAATTGGAACAATGCCTACAAATTAATTGCCAACTGTTCGCTTTAGCTTTTTTCCTTATCATAGCTTCGTCCATTCTACTTTCCTCTTCTGTTTTGTTTAGCCTTTACATATCTTGAATTCATTTGTACTTCCTGCTTCCTTGATTTCTATTAAGTTGGAAATTTTTTTAATTTTACGATTAGCAATTCTTCACAATTACAAATTTCATACAACAGAAAGAATTCGATGAGTAAATCAGTAATATAATTGAAGATAACAAAAATTTCACTGCAGCTAAAAATTTGTGCTCGAAATTATGTTTATGTATTTGATTCAAAATATTTATTTTTTGCATTTATTTAATGAATTTTTTTTATAGATTACAAACGAAATCATTTTCACGGATTGAAATCAATCGCAATTTATGGAATCATTTTTAATTAGTGATGTAATCTGTGTGATCTCTAATTAATACCGAACGTTTCTTTATTTGCTAATTACGATGCTGATAATGATGTTTTGCTGACGTTGCTAATACGCCAGTCACGCACTTTTACTATGCGATAAACAAGTGGTTATCACTTGTTTTTTTACTGCCAATACTATCCACATGATAAATCCACCAATGGGTACCATTGATACTTCTGCCGTATTACCACCAGCGCTACTGGAGCGACCAAGCGTACGTCGTGGTTCCGTCTTCTCCGATCTGATCACAATTTTCCGTCGTGGTAGCTCGCATCCAAGTCGATTAATGCAACGCTTTTCACGTTCACCAAAAAATAAAACTGAGTGAGTTGGTTTCGTTCTGCGATTATCGATTATCAAAAGTTGCAAAATTACCAGCGAATTTTATCATTTGTTTAAATGCTACTAATTAAATTATGGCAAACGATGAATAATGCAATATTTTTGCGAATGCAATAATTCGGATGTAATGAAAGTTGCATTCCGAATCACACACTCACGATACACACACACATACGATACACACACACACGATACACACACACACATACACACACAGACACACACACACATATATACAC
>JABVXS010001752.1:0-12230 GCA_013365335.1 Madathamugadia hiepei | reverse complement strand
TGCTGATAGTGCCCTACTTACTGATTTTTCGTAGAGTAGTTGTACCCATCGAATGATTTCTTCTGGGACACTATGTAGGCGTAGGCGTAAAAAACAAATTAAAAACGAATACAAACGCAATAGAATACAATGTATAACAAAACGGTGATGATAAAGAAGGTAATTGAAACAGAAGGAGCTGGTTGGGGGTAGTCGTCGTTGTCGTCGTCGAGTCCAGAGGTGAGCTGTTGATCACCCTTCGAACAATGTCCCCTCCGAGTAATAATCCACTGTTTATAAACATTTTGTTCCATTGGTGTGGGCCAATCAGTTTACGATACATTCTTCTTGACCAGTTGGCGGTAGAATTAGAACATGTATTTGACCAATTGGTGCCTTGCAACCTTGATAGGAGCATCATATATTTCGACACTGTGGCGCCATCTTGATCTTTGCGACTTTTAACTTCGCCATTTTGGCGACAATGTTAGTTCAAAACACAGCATTGAAATTTGATAATTCTTGGCCTGGAAATGAACCTTTAAAGAAGTCCAGAATGACAGCTCAATTTAATTTTGAGTAAGGGACCGATCCGAACATGAATATCCGATGTTAACCTTTTGTCAAATGTCGAAAATATAACAGTGTATAGAGATTGTTGTGAAATTCGTGTTACATCATAAATCATGAATTTAAGCCGTTACTATATAAAGAACCTAAATAAATTTGGTTTCAAAGCAAAGAGAAGAGAAGAATAAAGGAAGTGCAATTAAATTGAATCTTTTACAAGAGATTTCGTGATACGATTCTTTCTTGCTTTGCCTGCTAAAATGAATCAGGTCTGTAGTACTGCAAAAAAGCCTTCAAATTCCCGACGGTGAATTCCAGACACTTGAGGCGATGAATTAAGGATTATTCTGTTACTGTAACTGACCAGCGTTGAAAGCTGTCGCGAAACGCGAATCAAATAAAGGATTAGTTCATAAGCTTAAATTGAGACTACTCAGATATTAAATGCATGATCCCTCAGAACCAACATCCATTCTATCCTACATTGACAATACTGTCATTTCCTCTTTCCCCATGCATGCCCCCTCAACCCTTCCCAGATCCTCTACCACATGCTTACTTAACATCCCATTTCTCAACTTCCTCAACAAAAGCAGCTTTGTTTCAAAAATTTGACAAACCATCTTAATTTAAAAAAAATTTATATTTACACACTTATACAAGATATAAACTGCCAAGTGTTTACGAATGGATTACAACATATGTGTGTATGCTTTTGATTGCAAAAATCGGAATTCCAACCACCATGTAAATTTGAACAATTTCAAATCTAAAATAACCTTGCAGTTTCGAAAAATTAAAATAAAGGAACAAAAAAAGAAGGCACCAGTCTTATCAATCGTATAAAAATTATTTCGATCGTTTATTTTCATAAAATTCAAAACACGCTTGTTGAAAAACGATACTTCGGTGATATATTTCGGCTTCATCGTCACTGCACTCAGTATGCGACATCAGCGCCGTTATTCGGATCACTGCAATGATGTCCGTAGATCAGTGAGAGCACAGCAACAATGCGAAACAAGAATTTGCAACGATTACTTTCAATATAACAGGAGAAATATAAGGTAAGATGAAAAGACGACACGTACGTTTCACTTAACAGAAATATAAATGCAAATCAAATTGAAAGGTCAAAAAGGAGAAACACAAAAGTTGAACAAAATGCACGCATAAATACATGTGATTGATGAAAAGGCCAAAACTGCATTGAATTTTGAAAGGAAAAAGACAATGAAACCCTAAAAATTGTAGGTTCAATTCATGGAAAATATTTTTCCATCTTCTGCAAAAGAGAAGGCAAAATTTATTCTTAGACAATGAATGACCTTCAACGTTACAAGAAATAATCCAGTGCTTCCAAACAGGTGGTCTATTAGGACTTGAAAATAGGCCGATAAGGCGTAGTGACTAGAAAATAGGTACGTTTTCTTCTTCAACTAACCATCAAACTTTCGTTTCAAATCGAAAAAACTTATATTTTTGAACCTTTGATCCATAATAAAAATAAAAAAACTAAAGTGACCCCTGAAAATGTTAGCGATCGAGATATCTGATAAATATGATGGAATGTAAAATCGCCATGGATCATCGCTAAACCTTGTCATTTCGTGGATTCCCTTTCCCCACTCATCCAGAATACGAACAAGTAACCAAATGCGTTATGTAAGATTATGAGCGAAATGAACTGTATAAAGAACGGTTCACACTTATTTGAGAAAAGTGCTAAACAGTTGCACTTATTATCCGTTTTCATTGCCGTACACCAGTGATGTGAAACTATGAGCTGATTACGTGAAAAAGTTCATCATTGGCACAAGCTCAACTTCATTATGTACAAAGTAACAGATGAACTGGAACGAAGAAGAGAAGTAACGAAGAAATAATAGTAATGAACGATAAACTAGACGTCTTAATAAGTGAGAGCCATTGTGCATCAGCACATGATGTTCAAAGGAAATGGACAAAGTTACTGAGAAGCCTGCTTTAGAGATATAAAAATTAAAAACAGTCCAACAAATGAAAAATATATTTTACCACCGGTATTAAATAGTTTTCCTGATTCTGAATCTCAATACAAATAGTAAAAAAAGTTCTTTAGCCTGCAACAAGTCTGTACAAACGACACGTCGATTCTGGTACAGGTGACACCTCGAACACGAAACCGATCACCATCAATGGTTCTTTCGTATCACGATTTGTCACTATCTGTAAATTATACAGCTAAAAAATTTGCTAATTAAATCAAGTCGAACAGCTACATTCTACTCGTTATCGATTTTTGGGTAACATTTGCCATTGTTGTGAAGTAAATCCAAAAATTTGTACAAGAAACTGCTAATTAAGATATTGACAAGAAACAATCGCCAAGGAAGTGTTTGATATATGTACATATATTATTAGCAAGCATGGACATTTGCATAACACCAATATTACCTGTAATACTGTGAAATTATATAACACACTGTTCATCAAATCGTGACTTTGCAATTTCTTCAACTCAGCAACAAATTTCACCATATATTCGCACATTGGCGATCCTTCCAATCGAAAATTGAATTTTGTTCCGTTTTTGATCGGTGAATAAATCTAGGAAAGATCATGATGTTATTTGCAAACAAATAAAATTTGTCGTGAAATACTGGATGCGATAAAAAATTACTAAGATTTAAATTTCACACTGATAACTGCTTATGAACTGTTAGATACTAGTCGTGACCGAAAAATTCGACCAGATCACCAGTTCTATAGCCAAATGAAAGAAGGGTGGAGGAAAGGCACAGTACGAGCACTAAATTACCAATTATTATGATATCATTTCTAAGAAACTTAAACCCACTTCAACTTTTTCGATCACCTGTTTGCCAAACGAGCACACTTTTGTGGATACTGTGATATCAAACCGTTGGTTACTTTCATAGAAGCTGTCAACTGCATAAAGGGCAGAATTATCATCCGGTAGAGTGAACTCGATGTTAGCCCAACATTTCACTAGGAAAAAACCATCACGAGGTCCTGCAGCAAATAACTCGCCAAGGACTGGTGGGTATTTCTCTGCTATATCTTCCAACTTGAAAGTCTGTAAATAAGCGATGAACAAAGTGTCAATGATTCTGATTTCCGCCGCTCATAGAGAAGCGTGACCTTTTTAAGAGTAACAGATTCACGGCATTTCTTTCATACCAACATTAAGCAAGCATTGCAGATCGTATCCGAAAGAAATAATTGAATTAGGAGACATTCCTGCATGACATGCTATATTTTATGTGAGAAGAGCTTGAATGTGAGGTAATTGTGATCTATGGCTAGCACAACAGAGCGCAAAAAAAAAATGAAGAAAATGCGAAGTGTTTCGAAAAATTATCGAACTTTGAAAAATAACCCTACAGAATTGTTAAAAATGTTAGATAACCTCAAGTGGTTCGTCGGCAAGTTTCGGTATCCGCACGAGATCTACCCGTGAAGAAACGTTGTTTGGAATGGGTTCAACATAAGCTGTGAAACCGCATAAAGTAATTACTGAGGAAGTAATAGCGCGATCGTCAATAGGCACCAAGGGTGATAACTTTTCGGTTGGTGAATGTCCATCCAGCGGAACTCGACCACTGCTGTAGCCATTTATTCTGAATATTCTTTCGTTTCAGTAATTTGTAAATTCCACACTGCTACTTTGTATTGCAAAAGAAACGCACTCGATTATGTGCTGGTAAGCTTTGAGGTCGTCTTGGGTTGAAAATGCGGTCTGAGCCGAAGTTGGAGCAGGAAATCCAGCAGGCCATACCGTTGGATAAATCGCCCGAGGTAGTACATTCTGCTTACTCATCGCCAACATCGATAAATTGTTTAATGCAGCTGACATCGGTTTTTCTTTTTCAGCGCTAGTGCCAGGAACAGTTGAACTAACAACAGATGGTGGGGATGCTTCTGCTGACTTGAAATTCAAGTTATTTAATACAAAGTTTTGTTGATTTCAAGCTTTGAAATTTCATCATATCTCGTAAAAATGCTAATAGGGATCGAGTCGTTTTGAAATACCAATCAACGTATTTGATTTTGAGTTGGCTCCTGATTTAACTTCACGAACCTTCAACTTAGCCTGTGTTTCACGAGCTTTCTTCCGCGCTAAAACCTGAATGTGTGATGAAACCTGTTTCCGTGTCCTCGTTTTGCCACATCTTATCTTGATGTATCGAGCTATCAGTTCATTCCGACCTATAATTTGGAAGTTTCAAAAAATGGAACAACTCTTGTACAATCAAAATTTGCATCAATTTCAGTCCAATTTTATATTGATCGAATGATTTGATTTCTACGGTTTCTTGTTTAGTGCCACAGGATAAGGAAGGAAATCTTCAGCTATCTCAAATGATCGTTCGTCATAGCAAAGATTTCGCCACTCCACGCCTCTCCAACGATAATCCGTGAACCGCTCGATTGACACAAGAAAGTTCCTCTTTTGTCATTTATTTACATATATTAGCAGATGCCGTGATCCTGATATATGTCAGTTTGCATGTCAGATAAATAGATTAAATGCCTTGAAAGGAATGCCTAAAATGAAAATGTCAGATTTTGTTTACTCACCTGCTCTGTTCCTTTCAAGGTCACCTGATTCAGTAGATGCAATCCACTGATGCATGAATGTTTGACAGGCTTTAGTGACCTGCTAGAAGTGCACATCTTGACAAAAGGAGACTGAGGTCATCTTAAAGGACGCTACTATGAAGGGCTATTTCCTTTTTCCCTTTAATTCCGCCTGCCTTCATCCCAAAAAAGGAACTGATTTTGTTTGTCGGAAATGCAACAAGAAGCAGTAAGAAACTCTTGAGAATTTCCTACTACTTGACCTGAGTTAAATCCAGAATTCCGAAACTCTGGATGGCGAAATGAACAAGAAGTTAGACTTGTATTATGTTCTATGGAGCATATCCAGTTGGACAATTAAATCCATTAACTAAAGAAATAGGATTAAATCTTTTTTTATTATAATAATCAGTTATTCAATTCTTAGCTTAACTGTAAATCACTGTTAGTTTCAAATTCAACGATTCGTTAAATGTAAATTCATTTAAACCGAAATTTTTCTTTTTGTAACGAAAATGGATAAAATAAACAAAGGCGAATTTACGATGAATCATTACTGTAGAAAAAGAAATCCCACATTTTGCTTGCATTTATTCATTCGAACCTTTCCTTCCTTCCAAACAATGATGAAAACGACAAGGAAATGATACAGATTTGACAATATAAATATGAAAATTTCTTCTTGCTCTACTGCTATTCAACAAAAGTTGGTTTTATTTGAAAGGTGGAGAAGTTGATGACATTTTTGCCGTTCAAAAAAGAATAAAAACTATTGTGATTCAAAAGTGAAGGAAACATTTCCACGTACACATGTACATTTTTTGGAAAAACAGAAGGAAATTCAATTTGCCGAAAGAATGGCAGCAGTTGTGAAAGAGATTTAAAATAAATTTTACATCAAACTTTTGAGGAATCATTCAACTTTTGTCTCTTGCATACTTCAGCTGATTGTGAGATTTGGTCTTGCGAACAACAGAAATGGATTTAAACTCCATCAATTCAGCCTTCCATTAGTTACAGAATCATTAAAGTAATGATACTTCAGCGCAAACTTTTTAGGGCGACGTGAAAGTGGTTTTCTCTTATGAATGCCTTAAAAGTACTGAATAAGGAGAACTGGAATTTGATGTTTTGATGGATCACTGGAATTGAACTTTAAGATTGATATCTGATATTTTCTTGAAGGCTTTAGTCGCCATTAATTGTTGCTTTAAAATTAGAAGAGATGTAATTTATTCTGTACCAAATCGATAGATGAAAAAGTTGATAAAAGAAACCGCACAAGCTTTAAAACCAGATATAGCATTTACCGCAACCTTATACCCTTGCAAACATAATTCTGATAAGTTATAAAGAGTTAAGAAATCCGCTTCTTTAAAAGATGGCATTTGGCAAAACTGCGAGGAGTGCTAGGGAATGCAGTAAGAATTGTGATGTTGGTATGAAGAAAGCTAAGGAATGAATGTAAACTTTTAGTATGAAGAAAGCTAAGGAATGAATGTAAGCAAATTTGTTTTTGAATTGTTTCCGTTTTCCTTCGGCTTTTCTCTTATTAGGAAACTGCAGGCTTCATCGAAGACATGACGAAAAGAATATCGGAAAATGAGAAATTAACAGCAGATGTGCTATAATAACTGCAGGTGATATTAGAGAATGGTAAAGTCCCTCGGAGTATGCAAATATACCGGAGGGAAATGGTCAGAGCACTGGAAGAGAATGTCCACCGAGGTGAAGAACAGACGGTGAGCGCCATGAGGGTGAAAAGGAAGGAAGTGGTGCAGGAGGCTCCACAAACATCTGCCCTCTTTCCGATGACCGTCGTGTACCCTCCCAGTGATGAACATTGTAGACAATAAATGTCACTACACGGATAGGTAGGTTTATACGTAAACTACGGGAAACAAATGAACGATCTACACATCAAAAGTACATGAAAACTGGTAAATGAAAAAGTTAGAATAGTCTAATCTAGATGGAAAAGGTCAATGCCAACTGAAATTATATTTCTAGATTATCAGATGATTTAATTCTCTAACAGAATATCATCGCAAGTAAGCGGAATTATCATCTACGTATTCGTAAAACGTAACCTTTGTTCTGAATATTGCACACAGAAAGAGTGAACCCTCATAAAAGCTATCCGATTGTCCTGAGAAACGTATAAAACGTGGAGTTTATGACATTTCTTACATATAATTTACATAATCCGGCAGGTCATTCCATAGCACAAATAGAGGAAGTTCAACAAAATTTATACTTACCATACATTTTTCCTTCATCGCTGAGAATGATTTTCCGTCGACCACATGGAGGATAAATTTGTAACGCTTCTTGAAATGCCTCAAATTCGGTAAGAAAATAAAAAAATGAAGAATGGAGAAGGCATGTGGTTTCTAACCAGAAGATTGCAGATTCGGTTCCTGCCAGGGTGACGGTTCGCCTAATCAGCGGGTGACTTAAGAAAATAGTTAAAAAACATAACTTCTTTCCGAGCAAACTGGAAGGAAGTTGTGAAAAAAGGATCGACACGAGGAAACTCGCTGAAAAATCGACCGATCAGTTTTTTTTTTTTTCATTACAAAGTATCATGGATATACATTTGCAATTAATGGAAAGGTCGAAATACCTGGTCAATATCAGGTGACCAAACGCCTTCAGCATCAGCAGATAAATCAGTGGCTGAAGAACTGGCTTGAGCTGGCTCGCTAACATTTGCCTGGTCACCGGCGGTAGGCGACAACTGAAACGGAACCCTTAAACATTCTGTTCTCAAGGCAATTATCACCTAGTCTTTCTCTTTGGAAATACTAAATTTATTGTAGCCTAAAATAGCCGTTGCTTCCAGGTGAAATAACTCGTGAAAAAGTTTTGGCTAAGATACCTTAAACGTATTAAATCAAAAAGGTTAAAAATTCATTTATTTTACAAAATCCATGAGTATCGTATTTTAAATAGTTTCCAGTAATCTACTTGCATTCATTATGCAACGAAATATTGCAACCATAAAGATTCTACTGGCTGATAGGAACTGTTCCGATGAATACAAATTATGGACTGATCTGCAAGGTGCAGTCAAATTTCACCTGATTAATGATGGATTGTCCGTTCATTTGCCAGATGTTTGGTTTCTGATCTAAGGGTGAACCCGCTGACCTAAAAAAGAAATCTACGCGAAATGAACTAAAATAATTGATAGAATTCAGGAGCAACTATTGAGACTGAAGATTCCCAGTGAATGGAATAAATTAGTGAAACCTATTTGAGGTGATATCATCGTTGGACGAAGCGGCTGAAGAGAGGATGTGTCGCTGCGTGCCAATCACTTCTTGGTTCATCTATAAGCATTAGTTTTTTCATTGCTTAATGAGTTCAATTTTGAAGTAAACCAAACAGTTCACAAGGATAAAGTTCATTTCTGGGAAGTTCTCTAGAAGTAAATAACTCGCAGCATTTGCAGAGTGTTCATAATATGATCTAACATATTTATAACGCCAAAAGTATTTTGATTACTAAAATCTCGGAAAGCCATACGGTAATGGTCATTACAAGAGAAAGAAATGGGGCAAAAGAGTTTACGTAAAAATTTAAGAGAAAGTGAATCTAAAGATGCAAATCTGACTTCCAAAATGATGAGCTTTGTATTCTACCTATCATATCATGGGAAAGGTCAGAAAGAATTAGATATCCCAGTAATGTGGGATGAAGTGAATTCATTATCTGTTGAAACTTCAAATGTTAAATTTATACGCAGCTGGACATGGTATATCAGGAAGCAGTAGAGCGTGGGCAGTCAAGGTCGGCTTGCTGAACTCATCATGCTAAGTAACACGGATTCACATTCCAAACTTCGTAATCAGTAATTTTTATCAATCACACTTATAATACTTAGCAACTAATACAGCATGTTTTAGGCCTAATTCGATTTTTGATGTCAAAATGTTTTAAACATATTATGTAATAGAATCCTAAATCGCTTGTCCAAATTTTTACTATTTGTAATTTTCTTTTAATCAAAAATCGAAATCCATCGTTGGACGATGACATCACCTCATCCAAATTCCTGGAATTTGAAAATAAAAACATGTTCCAGCAAGAATACATGATTTGAAAATAACTGGAAGGGAGAAACATTCAAGTACCACTGTTAGTGAAGGCTGGTTTCAGTACTGTTCACTGATTCATGTTCGAAAGATCATTTTCAGGAGCAATCTTCGTTGAAAAGTGAATGAATATGCGTGGATCAGATTTTCATTCGAAATATCAAAATTTGATGATTTAAGGAACATAGTAAATGTTCAGTACACCGTAATCATCTCTCCTCTTTCTATTCCTCAAATGAAACTCTCTGTTAAAGCATTATTCTCGCATTTTCTTTATGAAAAATTTAAGATTTAATTAAAGTATAAGTTCTAACAGCAAGTGTTAGCGATTCATTAGTTTGTGAATATCAGATAACACTGAGTCATGCATTTGCTATTCTTAGCTATTCTCACTTACTTATTTACATTTTAGCAGAGTTTGCTCTGAGAACTTCTGCTGCTTTTGCTTTGCAGCTCTTGCTATTCTATCATGCAATCGTGGTATGTCTGCATTGCAAAATATATTCACAAGACCAGTACAAATCTTTTTCCATAAATTACTATTTCCGTCTTTTCCTTGCCCGTTCATCTATTCGGGTCCGTCTCATCACCACCTGTTAGATGAACATATCTTGATCGTCGCCTCCTACCACTAACTTTTCGTTCCTAATGTGTGGTCAGGAGAAAGATTGACAGTCAGTCATTTACGAGCGATCGCTGCAATGCTGCGAATTGATGGCATGCAATCGGGTGAAGGACCTATTGGCCACGACGATAGCAATGACAAGAGACATCAATGGATACAAACTCAAATGCTGCTTCACATGCATCACGATGATAGCGTAGAGTAATAACAATGCAGCTAATAATTGTTGTTTCTCAGTGTGTGCAACTTTTCACATGCATCATCACCATGGTCGTCATCAACGTGAATAGCACCACGACGACACCACTTCAACTCTCAATACTCATTAATCATCAATCTACAATCTTACAGTTACTTTCAGTTCTCTTATTTTTACGTCACATCCTCTTCCTTTTTCGTTGAAGCATTTGAACGAGTAAATTAAAAATCGGACTTTTGATATAATTATTATTAATAATCACCACAAGCAATAGCAGACAGGTTAATGGGCGTTTTAATTACAAAGTGGTGGTTGCTGTGATGGCCGTGACGGTTGCTGGTTCTTCCAACGCTGATTCATTTTAACAAAACGCACCGCAGGGTGCGGGAGTGACACTTTTTCCAAATGCTCATTTTTCATTGCTCAAAACTTTTCCTCGCTTTGGGAAAGAAAGAAAAAAAGACTTGCTGCGTTATTTTAAATCGATGAACAGGAAGGATTTGATCGGAAACAATGAATTTTAAAGAAATCACCTAATTTTTGAATTAACTTAGAAAAAACATTTTTACTTCGATCCACATTAAATTTTTACTCAATTAGACTAATTTTCAATGTGTTTTTTTTTCTAAGTTAAATAGTTATTAGCCTAAGAAACCAGTCAACTGTTCCGAACAAAAAACCAAACGTTGAATTTTGAAAAGAAAACGACGCGTCAGATTATGTTAATCCATTTTATTAGAGGTTGTCCTAGTATTTCAAAAATTGCAATTGCGCAGCATCTCACGCGTAATCATGGATGACAATGATTTTCCACTACTGAACGACTTGGTTATTAATAACTTCAATTACAACATTACCACATAGCGGATCAATGTCAAACTATGCACGGCCAACTGAATTTAAGATGAAGCTGAAAGAAACCCTTCCATTTTCTATATTTCTGCTTACTCATCTTACGACATTTTTCTTTCCACTCATTGCAAAAATGCGGACATGAGGGTAAGTGAAATGGTAATGAGCGTCCAGATGTATATCATTGTCACAGTTACTCGACCATTTGATTAAGAATATCGGACTTATCTTTAATATCGCTAACTCCACAATTTTTCAGCTGCTATTGGTAGAAAATTAAAATCTTTGTACTGCTCAGGTAACAGTTTAATCATCGAATTTCATAGAATGTAAATAAAGGGGTCAGTGAAACCCATTTAGCGGTTAAGTAAATATTCACACACTATGCCACAACACTATTTTAAATGTCAACTTAAGCAACCGCGCACACTGAAAAATATTAACTCCTCTCGAACTGATAGCTGAGATTTGTTCAAAGACTAACTAAACTGAATAATCTCTCCACCAAAGAGATGCACGTGTGGTTGGAATCATACAACGTTTGGACGTACAGGTAAGCAATGGAACACTCAAAATGAAAGAGTTCAGATATCAGTGCTTCTACAAGAAAACGATGAATAAAAGAGATCATGAAATTTAGCATTCTACATTGAACTTACGGTATCCAGCATAACCGAAGTCAGCATTAACGCTCACTCATCCCTTCCTCTTTTGGTTTTGATTCAATTTGATAGTTTAAGTGGCTTTACCTCTTACTTTTCAGGCATAATGTTGAAGTCTCTGCTTCCAATGGAATTTGGAATCATAACTGTTGAAACACTTTCATAACAAGAAATCTTCCCTGACTACACCAACTATCACTTTCCAAACTGTTCATACAGCATTCCCCGTAATGATGACGCATTTGTGCGCAGAAAAAATTTTCCCACCACCTTACAAAAACTTATAAATACAAATTGAAAAAGATAACCTTTTCATTCCTTGCGAAATTCAATATTCTCTGTGTTACGGCTACAGAAATGGAAATTTCAGCATCACTTCAATTAATAACAAATTATCATAGTTCAGCATGCCCTTCATAACACCCTTTTCCTGAAGTCTCTAAAGGTGTAACAGTTGAAAATTGTTGTAATCTGTGAAGAGATAAGATGTACATCGCTACACCGACGCACATACACGCGCACAAACATACACATAAACATACATACGAGCATACAGGAACAAATCGCGTAGTTAGCATATAGAAAGAGAGACATAAGCGGACATAAACACATAAATACACACACACACACACACACACACACAGACAAACACAGACACA
>JABVXS010001751.1:0-12240 GCA_013365335.1 Madathamugadia hiepei | reverse complement strand
CGGTACAATCGACCGAATGAAAATGCTTCCAACCACCTTGCACACCTATCTCCACACACAAATATCCTTGTAAATTAACCTGTTGTTGTTTACTACAGAAATGGCCTCTGCAATAAAAATTTTTCACTGACCATTGCAAGGGAAGGAATTAACATTAATTAAATTGATCCGATCGGAACATAAAGTATCAAATATCTCTCTAGTACGGCAAGTTCTAGAATGTCCCGAATGTCCTTTCCTGGTGGCATGTCCAATAAATGTTTTAAGATGGATAATATTTCTCCTTTCAATCCATTCTATTGTTGGAAATTTCAAAATTAGGCCAATGAAAGATTCAAAAAAGGGAAAAGAAAGTGAAGTTAAAATATAAAATGAAATTCCTTAATTATTTTCAATATTTTTATCAAAGAAAAATTTATTAACACTTTTTTAAATTTTTTTAATTTTAAATTGGAATAGTAATTTTGCATTGAAATGTACAATGATGAAGTGAATGTTGGTAGTACTGGTAACGATCGTTTAAGAAAGACTGCAATACTGCACATAGCACCGCATACTGTATTGCATTTGTGTATCATTGAACCGTGCATTTTACAGGAAAACAAGTAGCAATATGAAACTCTGACAAGAGGCAAAAATTCAGACCACTGAAATGAACTTTTTTTGAACAGAAAGGATAAAATTGATTAAAAAAAAAAAATGGAAAATTTGTCAGTGACATGGTAGGATAATGAATACAAATGGATATATGTGCCATTGAACCGGTTCTGAGACCTGCATAAACCGGAATAAATCGGATATCAACAATGAAATGGATGACAAATAGATGGGAAGGAAGCTTTGAAATTGGACAAAAAAAAACTCTTTAAATTTGCACTTCAAAATCTCAATTTTTTTTTTTTTAGATTTAGCACTATTTAAAAAAAAATTCCAAAGTAAATAAACTTCGAAAGTGTTATGAATAAAAAAAAAAAAAAATTGAACCTTTTAGAAAAATGTCAAAGTCTAAAAATTGAATTTTAAACTTTAAAAATTGAAAGTGCAAAAAGAAATTTGGTGAAAAAAAAAGAGAAGCAAATCATAAATCATGGATGGTACTTGCTACTTACCTATTTTTAAGTAGCTAAGCTTATTTAAAAAAAAAAAAAGAAGTGTTGGTAAAGTAAAGTAAAGAGAGGGAAGTAAATTCAGGTAAAATAGTACGAGGAAAGTAAGTGAGGAGAAGTGCAAGCAAGTTGAAGTAAATAGTAAGGAATGAGAGTAAGGTATTGTAAATAAACAATGCACTTATTGAATTTGTTTTAATATAATTTTTTTAAAAATTCTTTGTCAATTATTTCAACTTTTAATTAATTCTTTATTTATTAAAACATTTAAATTTAGTTGGGAAAAAAAAGAAAAAATCATTGCCTAAAATTTACCAATGAAAATTTTCCATCCCTAAGCTTTTAATTAAGGATAGTTTTTGTCCATAATTGTTAGCATATTATAAAAATAGAATTTTTTTCCTTAGCGTTTGTCTCGCTTGGTTGCATGGTCCGCCTTCTGTGGAGCATTTTCTTCTTACGTGCGGCTCCATAGATGCAAGTTGTTGTTGTTGTTGTGTTCCATTTCCCTCGTTATTGTGTTTTGGACTCAGGGCGATACTTCTTGCCCATTTTATCAAGGTGGCATAGATTTCTTCTTTCATACGGCCATTGTTGGAGATTGTTGAGCCAAGCTATTTGAAACTGTTGCATCTCATTCTTCTTGCGACTATCGTTACCCGACCGTCCCGTCGCAAAGGTCTGTCGCCGGCATATTAGCATATTATAAAATAGATTACATCATATAATTCCTACATCCTGTTTAATATATCAACAGATAGCAAATGATAGAAATACCAATTATTTAAATAATTTTAAAATGTTAACTTTTGTTTCATTTCCAAAAAAATTATGATAATTGTATTATAATAATTTAAAATTTTTAGTTTATTATTTTCACACAAATCAGTGGAAATAATTTTTTGATTCTTTCCAAGGGATTTCTGAATTTAATTTAAAGCCATTTTTCTTCATTGAATATTGAAGAAAATGCTGAAATAAATTCAGAGAGATATTGTTGAAATTTGGCTTAATTAAGATGACCATAATCATCAGCCTGATTACTAAGAACTATTCAGCCCAATATACTAAATCTGCATTACATCATCCTGAAATTTAAGTAATTTTGAGTTAATTTAAATTCTTTTATGCCAAACAAACGTGACAATAAAAGCTGACATTTTTTCATTAAAACTTTTATCAATTATCATTAAGTTGCTTTTATCACGTATCATTATGTTACTTTGACGATTCATTAATTGTTGATTGAACAAAAATATTGCAAAAGTTTCAGTGAAGGAATTATTTTTTTTAAAACTAAATAAAGAATTTTTTTTCAAAATTCAATTTGTGAAAATTAAAAAAGAAACAATGAATGGAAGAGCAAAACTTAAATTGACAACTAAAGCAGTCGTCGTGGACAAATTCATGCAAGCTAAACTAGATTTTGACATCTGAAAATAATGATGACCCCAAGTATTTAGCATTCTTTGTAATGCGACAGTGTTAATTACTGAAGGTCATGCATCATTTGTGAGACTCTCACGACTTCATCAACCAAGTTGAAGTATACGTGCAAACTCAGGTAAGTAATAATATACGTGCAAATTCAAGTAAGTAATAATTCAATTTGCTCAATCAGATTAGAATACAATCATAGGAAGGCGTCAAAAAGTATTGATTAGAAAGGAGATAATGCTGTGATCAAAAAAAAAAAAAAAGAACTGATTCAAAAGTCACCAGTTTCAGAGACACTCCAGTAATTTCTTCATCCAAAATAATTGCAGTCATTAAGTTGGAATATTAAATAACAATTATTTCGGTGTTACCAATAATCAACATTAACAAATGCTTATGTTTATCAAACAAATCAAAAAAAAAGTAAAATTTTATTTTTTCAAAAAATTTAAACTCTATGAAAGTATTTATAATTGCTACTGTACTCTAATTAATAAAATTAATCAGTTTGCTTTGATTAAAAATAAAAAAATATAAATATTTAATATTCAACAACTGAAAAACATCTTCATGTTTGAATAAATTCTTTGCAGTTGGATGGTATAGTGATTGATGACGATAAGGTATCAACTTAATGATAGCAGTATTATGATAAATAAATTCCAATTTTCAATCATTCCCGAAAACATTTTTGTTTTTTTAACAAAGCAAAAGTTAAAAAAAAAAATTTTAATGTTTAAAATTTTTGCTCATTTTTATAGTCATCGTCAGTTTGGCTTCACGTACGTGGGATCGCACCAACGTTTGCATAGACATGCATGTAACTGCATGCATGTGATACAGCGGAAAGAATGCTTAGGCAGTGCCCGATTTCTCCGAGATATCTTTTCTCTCTTTCTACCGTCGACCCAATGGGAAATCTCGGGAAACGGAAATCTTTTATATCCCGCAACTCGATGATCAAATGATAGACCATTCGTGAAATTTTCTTTAAATAAATTTTGTGCAACAATCAAAATATTTTGTTATTTTTTTAAAAGTGAATGTTCAATGTGCTCGATTTTTCTTTGTTTTAAGGCGTTAATTTTTAATTATTTCCGGGTGAAAAAATATTTTACGAAACCACCTTCGGATTTACTGAAGTTTTCTTTACCAATTATTTTTTTGAGAATTAATTCTTTAAAAATTAATTCCTCCTCTCAGGTAGGAATTGAGCAAACAGCGACTACTCGGTTAATAACACTACCTGTTAATCAACCTGCACTTCTTGATTAATTCTTGGATTAATCCTTACTCCTTCACTCAGCTAGTGTTAATTAATCTTTCAACTATTGCTCAACTAATTACAGTGCTTGTTGATTAATTCTTAGACTAACTCCTCCTTCACTCAGCTAGCAACACTACTGTTAATTAGCCTTTCAACTAATTACAGTGCTTGCTGATTAATTCTTAGACTAACTCCTCCTTCACTCAGCTAGCAACACTACTGTTAATTAATTCAACTAATTACAGTGCTTGCTGATTAATTCTTAGACTAACTCCTCCTTCACTCAGCTAGCAACACTACTGTTAATTAACCTTTCAACTATTGCTCAACTAATTACAGTGCTTGTTGATTAAAATTTAGCCTTTTGCTAGGACAATTACGAAACAATCCTAAAAATCTTCAATGCACAAAAAGCTTACGGCTGTTAAATTGACGACTTCAATTAGACCAATAACAATTGTACTTTTCATAATTGAATCAATGGAAGAACATCCTGCAACACACATCCCAAATTAACCCTAAAAGTGCAAATGATGAGGAAGGAAATCCTACTGTAGCATCCGTTCCGGAAATCTTCGCACGAAAAAGGAATACTCTCCTGGCTACCGTATTAACTGGCCAAAAGCCAAATTACGGTATTATTTAGAATGATCTAGAACATTCATGCAAGCCATTTTAGGCTTAGTCCTCAGATAGGGGAGGTGGGTTGTGTGGGTAGTGCAGGTAGCGAGGTGCAAGCTAAAATTATGTGCTTCCTGAACATGTGCAGGTAAATGATTAGGATGCTCGGATGCGGTAAATGGTTCAGATTAGTTGAAGATGAAATATGTGCATTTTGTGATATACAGGAGATTCTTTGGATAAGGTCGATTGCGGGTGTTCTGGGAATATTCTATAAATCAATGTCTTTATCTAACTCAAAAAATATTGTGGAAAAACACGGCAGAAAGTTGAATTGAAAATTTGTTAGCCATGCACGTCACATACGTTGCAGTGGGAAACGTGGCTCTTAGCATCGTCTCGTATTTATAAATTTCAAATTTTTAGTAGCTTGGAGAATGTAGATTTCACAAGCATGAAAGAGCAAACTTCATGGCTGAACCTACAAATGTTGACATTTCAAGAATTTCGATTTTTAAACCCACTTTTGCTTATTATCTATCACTTTTATGTCATTTCAGGTTTTTTAAGCTCCTTGAAATGTATGCGACGTCAAGAAATTTTGTTAATTCATATTTCAGCGTTTTTTTCATTTTATGAGATTCCTCTGCTTTTAAATTCATCTTGTGTGCGTGTGTGCATATATGTATTATTAAAGTATGAATCACGGAAAAATTTAGGACCCTAATTTCGCAGAAATCAATGGGATAAGTGATTGAAATTTTTAAAGGTTTCAATCCATAAATTGCAATTAGAATATTTAACTTTCATAAAAAAGTCTAATTTTTTCCTGTGGCGGTTTCGTAAGCCGAACATCTTTTAAAAATACTTATCTTCATTGTTATATAGTTTTATAATGTTCAAATGCGCATTTAAGACGGTCGAAATTTATAGCATTAAAATTTTTGATATTTTAGTCCTAATTAACGTGAAAATTTGGCGGGAGTTTTTTAAGTTGGTACCATAATTACTGGCAGAATAGCGCAAACAAGCAGGAACTCCAGATGACGGATAATAGAAAGGTAGTAAAAAAGCATTTTCGTCGCTTTTATCATCTTAAATGTTCAACAAAGTTTTAGTTTTTAGTGGTTCAACAATAAGTCATCAGCAAAAAGTGAATTTGACTCAAATTTATGTAAAACTTCCCGGAATAGATTTTCTCAATTTCATCGGTAATTTAATCAACAAATAGATTAGGCAAGTTTTTTTAGAAAGCTGCTGTTTGACATCAAGTCTTTGAATCGTCCATTACACAGAAAGCAAAGGTTCCCGAACCTTCTCTCTTGATCATTTTTCGCTCCTAAAATTGAATTGAGTTTGAGGTTGAAATTGAAACCACATCGATGCCATGCAACAGTTCGTTGACGAAGCTTTGCGAGCAGTACGATCAAGAAATGGCTAACGTGGAAGTAGATCTTGACATATATGTCAGCTGTTTCTTCATTTGCATATAACAAGTGAATAAGTGAAGATATGTACGGTAACTGCTGAAAATCTACGAATCGCTGTCACGAAACGTCTCGTTATTTAACATCAAAGCATCCTGCATGTGTCATTTCCGAACTAGTCTTTTTGAAATTTATTATAAAAGGACGCAAAAAATGGTCTTTTGTTTTATTTCTATAATGTTCCGAACTAACAAGATTCGTCTCAGGGTAAACTAATTAAGCTCGTGAGGGAACATCGTGCAACCAACGAGCAACAATTGTCATCAGCACATAAAAGCATGGAAAAAATAAATAAAGAGTTGCAGTTGCTGGATGAAACGACAAATGACCTTATAGAAGGGTATCTTTTCTTGAACACATTTTTACTTGCAAATTTGATGTTTTGATTTTTTCATATATATGTTTCAAGTTTAATTAATTGATTTTAGTACTATCTCACAAGGCGAGAAAATTGAGCAGTTAAAACTCTTGCAAAAGCAAATTATAAGTGGTATCAGAGATGGTTGGTGGTTTTTTTACTTTTTTGAATAATTTCGATTTGACAAAAGTTTTTACACAAAAAATTACGTTGCTCGCATACTGATAATTTGCATCTTGAAAATGTGATTCCATAATTAGCACACCGAATATTTTAATGATACAAACGATTCTGATACTTTCGAACTTAATGGAACGCAATCCTAACGCTCGAATGCGTTTAACAATGATTATTTTCAATGAAATTCTAAACTTCAGAAAGCATGAGGATAGTGTGCTAGAAAGAAATCCATGCTATGTCTTTTTACCACATCATTCGAAGGGATTCAAATGCAGATGATGACTGAACCTTGATATAAATCTAAACAAAGCGTGCTGCAACAGGGATTAAAATTTTCTTGTCAGAAATTGGACGTTTTAGATAAATCTAGGCTGAATTGCAGAAATGATGAACCAGGCAGACTCTAGACCAAAGTGCTTGTGAAGAAATTGTGCCGTAGCTTTGTGGATACGATCGGCATATTGCTGCTTGAATATTTTGACTACAAATAACAAAATTATGAGTGATGTATAAAGGACCTAATTAGGTTTGTCAATAATGAGCTAAATATAAAATTGTGACATCTGGAGTATTTTCAGCTGAAAATAGTTTGCTTGGTTCTGAGAATACTGCTCGAGATGATCTGGAAAAATTAAATTCTGTGAAACGAAATGTTCAGAAATTTCTTGAAAACAATTTGGCTCCACCAGTTTTTTCTGACGGTAATGAAGCAAAGAATAAATTTAACATTTTTTTTGTTTGATATAGCACTAATGCTTGGCAGTTTCAGCTGCTTTGAAATTGGAAAATTACCAGAAAACTTTTTCTTCAAAGGTACACGAATCAATCGATCATTTAGCTTCATTGGTTCGTCTATAACAGCTTTTTAGCATTCTTTAAGTTTGGTAATGCAAAAAGTTTATGGAATGATTTGTCCATAAAGGATTATTGCACTGTGAAGTCATTGACAGAAGTTTAATAAGTGATTCGACGTATTCAGAGATACGATAGTGGGTTGTTAACCTAAAAGGTTATGTTGTTATGCATTACATAAATAAAAATCATACTTAAATGAGCTATTCCATCGAATTTTTTGTTTAGAAATCAATTACGGATGAGGCTGATCAACTGAAGAATCTTGAGAAAGTTTTAAAAGAAATGAGAATGGATGCTGTAAATTTAGAGCGAAAAATTAGTAAGTATTAAATAGCCTCGAAACTGTATACTTTGAATATATGCAATTTTGATTTACCTTATAATGAAAATCAGGATTGTACTTCAGGTGAAGTTGACACACAGTGTTTATTTCACCATAAAAAAATAGTTAAATCGAATGCGTCCAAAGAAGAAGAAAAGCAAAGACGAAACGTTGTATCAGAAAAGTACAAACAACATAAGGACCGCATTGTGGAACTTACCCTTGCTCTTGAAAGTAATGAGAACGACAAGAGATTGCTTTCCGAACGCTTGAATTCTGCGAAGCAGGAATTGGTTGGTTGTGACACGCTTGTGATGTAATGGTAATATAAGGGGATATTCTTTTCTTTTTTCCTAATGAGTTTCTAGTTTGTAAAAACTTTTTGTATTCGATTTTAACGATTTTAGAGCATGGATATATATTATAGATCAGAAGCAAGGAACGTTTGGAGATGAAAAGAAATGACGCTAAAATTACTCAAGAAGAAGTGGATAGGATGAAGGAGGAATTAGCTAAACTTGAAAAGACTATGAAATTAGAACAAGAAAAGCATGAACAAAAAGTTCAAGAAATGAAGGTCCATGAGTGTTCCTTCTACTACTGTCACCCATTATCATGATCAGATAATAACATCTGTAAAGCCTTTTTAAGTGTTAACCTCATATGAATGCAAGCTGTAGAATAGACGGTTCTATTTATTGTGCAAGCTTCAAATTCTTGGATATGATTTTGGATTCTATTTTTCATAGCTTTCATTTTTATTTGCAAAATTTCTTAACTACTCGATGCGTAGGAAGCACACGAAGCTGATATATATGCTTCAAAAGCGCTCCTAATGGCTTTACGTGAAAAGGAAAGCGCCGTACGTATGCAGGTAAACAGTGAAGGTTTTCATTTTTTGTTTTGTCTATTCAGTATCGCCAAGAACACAAGAAAAGCATAACATCTCGTCTTGAATTCAATACTTTGTAAGGCATTTTTATATAAAATATATATTTTGTCATTTATACTCACGAAAAGATTGTTAAGATTCAGAAAGCACGTGATGACCTGAATAAAAAGGCAGAATGGGAGGCACATAAAAAGATCAATGAAGAAGCCGAACGCAATTTGGAGCAATTGAAGAAGGAGAGAGCACAACTTCAAGTCGGAGTTGACGAAAAAGAAAGCCTTCACAATTCTCAAGTCTTGGAAATTTTTCTTATTGGCTAAGTTTTAAGTGTTTATCACCAGGATATAAGGATATCATTTCATTGGTATTTGTTTTCTTCAAATTTTGGATCTGGGATCCGGTGAATTTTCAAACGAATAAGTGGTAGTTGTTATTTCTAAAAATAAGTAAAAATCTTGAATTTGATAGGTTAAGTTCATATTTCAGCTATTTAAAATGGATGCTTTAAAAGCCGCTTTTCAAGAGAATAAGTTGGAAGCTTGGAAGAAACGTGAAATTTTGATGTCGGAAGTAAAACGTTTGAGTGAAGAGATTCTGGGCTTGAAGCATAGAATTGCGGTTAATCTTTCTTTGCTGTAATTTATTGATCTTTCAAAGGAACTATTATTCTGATTTGTGGTTCATAAAAAACGATACAGTTTGTAGGACTTTTAGTTTACCTTCGATTAGTTACACCTTCGACTCTGTAAAATACGATTGAAAAATAGATGCTTCTTTTTGGAACCTTTTCTATCAATTTGTGTAGGAGGAAGAACGACGTTTTGAAGCTAAGCGAAATAAAATGGACAAACAGCTGATGATAGCGACTACTGGCAAAAATATTGGTGAGCTTGTGCATTGTGCAGGACAAGATAGAAATTTTCGACAACATGACGAAACATTATCTTGTAAATCTTTTTCGGCAAATGAAGGATCAGTTCAAAAACAGCGAAGCGTGGAATCTGACGAAAAGGAAAAGGTTATTCTTTGATGTATCTTCGAATTTGATTCAAACTTTACAACACACCCACTATATTACTTCACTAGTTATAATTTATGGGGTAATAGCTTGTTGAAAAGAGTTCAATTATAGGTGACTTTAATACATTCTTTCTTTTTCAAAATGATCACCATTCGATGCGGTAGCTATTGCATTCAATGTGAGTGGATTGAAATTATTCAAAAGTTTTCGTGTAATCTGCTACAAAAGTGAATTCCTTTTTATGAAGGTCGAAAAGAACGATGAAAGTGATAATGATATCAAGACGGAAAATTCTACTGAAGAAATCGTTGTTGAGAAAACTGATTCTCTAACATTGTTTCCGGAGAAAAAACTGACGGAAGACGAAAAAGTTTGTTAAAACCTAATCTGTGTAATTTTTTTTTTTGGTTTTTTAAATTGGAAACAATTTCAGAAATTTATAGAACTTTTGAGCATTTAAATTTTTCTGTTCTTTTTTTTGTCAACTTCTTTTGTTCATTAATGAATTGAATTTAGTTGATCCCAAAGTTTTCCGTCTCGGAGATTAAAAAGTCGTCTCTCTGCACTGAAAGGAATGGAGGGCAAGGTAACTCATATCCTTCAAATATTGAATTTCCACGAATTTGCGAACTCTAGAACTAAAGATTACTTAATTCTGCAAATTTGAATACTAAAAGTTTTTTTACCAGAAGCGATGTCACAGCCAATTACAAAATTTCATGTAGTGAAGTGCGACAAAATAAAAAATCTGCCATCTTCCGACACTCTGCCAAGTGGGCAAGGTGCGTCTCAAGCAAACCGTCAAGCTCGTAAAAAACGTGTACCAGCAGAACAAAAAAAAGCGCAGTGAGCCAACACTTATTCTTTCTCCAACTGAGATTGATTACTAGGCTTTAATCGAAACCATTAAAGAGCTCATGTTTTGTGTCGTGCTTATTCCAGCAATTCGGCTCTTGCACTTTTTGATAGTGACGTGTCGGTGAGCACGATCAAACCGATTTATGCGTCAACTCCACTGCTTCAAAAGTATTCTTTTTCGATACAAGTCGTGTAGCTGATCCATACTTTTTCACTTCATTAACCTCATAAGTTTATTGATTGTACTTCAAGGAAAGATGAATCTTCGTTTTGTGGTGATCCAGTGGGAGAAACGCAAAAGAAACGTGGAAGACCGAGAGGAAAAAAAGTAAAATTGGTTTAATTCAATATTGTATACCATATGAATAAATATCAGAAAATCCTCAGCGGAAAAATATTGCTTTTTTCAGGCGTATAAACGATCACTTGGTAAGAATGATAACTCGAAAACTGCGAAGAAGAAAGATGCTTATGATTTGGACAGTGATTTTGATTGAACGAACTTGGTAAACAGATGTTTAGCGTAACTTTATTTGATTAGTTATGAGGCATACTAGAAACAAGTATTTTCAATGTTGCAACATTTATGGTAATAATGAAATTAAAATTTGCCTCCCTGATAAACGCATTTATTTATTTTTTGTTAAAATGTTTCAAATTCAAGAGTATTGTTACCAAATTTTAAATTGTTAGTTTTTGTTTAATAAAATCATTTTTTATTGCACTTGAAGTTTTCAAGTAAAAATAGTTGGTTCAAACTGCTCACGCTTTGATTACGAGCTTATTTGATGAGTATAGAAATCAAAAGTGCTGACAGCTTGTCCTCTATCCTAACCGAAGCATAAGCTGATATTCAAAAACTGCGAAATTTAATAGGTCTTTCAACATTCATTGCGATGGAACGCCGATTTTCAATCACTTCAACATAATTTTGCCGCAGGTATTATCTGCTGGTTATTAATATTTACTATTTAACTTCCTTATTTTCGTATCGAAAGTGAAGGGTCATCTCTACATTCCTGCGCAATTGTTTGACCCGCATGTGGTTGTGCGATATGCTAAGGAGGTCTCCTGCTTACGGGCGTGGTGACCTTCGAGCAACCGTCCTAAATGAAAGACAACTCTCAATCCAGACCTGAACGGCGGTTCATCTCAGAGAAACCATTTCGTTGTCATCGTCTAAGCTTACTAGGCCATAGAACCTTAGGTGTAATGACTGAGCTTCGCTTAAATACTTGGTTGCACAGGCCCATCAATTTCATTTCATCTTATATGTTTCCGACCATTGATGAAATCCTTAAACCGACAGATCTGCGTTAACTAAATGAAATTATGAAATTTTTATTGATTCAAGGTTTAAATAATAACAATAAAGCAATACAAATTTTGCAAAGGAATTTTCAAATGTTAAGTGGAATAAAATTGATTTCGAATTTTTTTAATATTAGAAACGATTTCTTGATGGTAATGAATGTTTCATTATTAAACAGGCATAGACATTTTTTAATTAGCTAATTTAAAAAGAAAAAAACATTAGCAAGCTTGAAAATTATAAGAATTTTGATTTGTTTCAATAAGAATTTTTCTTCATCCTTTGCATGATATCAAAATGAAATTACAGGTAAAAATAATAATGACATTAATGTGATAAAATGACCTTTCGTATATTTGAAAAATATAATTTATGGCAGTAATTTTGAAAAAAAATAAATGAATTATCTTGAAGGAAGAGAACAAAATAAACTTTACCAAAAGGATTTTTTTTAAACTGTTATTTTTCACAAATCATCATAGTAATAGAAAAAAAAAAAAAAAAAAAAATGGTTGGGGTTAATT
>JABVXS010001750.1:0-12248 GCA_013365335.1 Madathamugadia hiepei | reverse complement strand
GCCAAGGTATTTGACACTGTTGCTTTTCATTCTTCAGATCATCTTCGCCCGACCGACCCGTCGCATAGGTCTGTCGTCGGTGATAACATATCTGGGGATTGAACCCTTGTATGTTCATCGTATCTCGACATGCCGATTAATCGATTACGCTATTAATCCGCTTTTTCTCATCCAGATATAATGATAAATTAATAATTTTGCAAATTAACTAGAAATTACATTTTTTGAGAAGCAATTGGCAAATTTTTTTGTAATATTTCAGAATGCAAGAAAGCACGATGGATAGCGATCGTAAAATAAATGTTGCATATTTTGGTACCATCGAAATCAAACGATATATTATGAAATCTCGAGTTATTCTGCGAAATTATCTTCTCCAAAAGACATTTCAATTTGAGGTTGATGGTACAATCGAGAACGTAGTTCATACCCATAATTACATTTTTGCTTTAACACCATCTCATTGCTGCATTTATGTTTTTCGAATAGATTCGTTTTTCGTTTTTTTCCTCAATTTGAATGCTGTTCCGGAAAATCCCAAATTTGAACGTGCTGAAAATGTGATTGTGGAGACCGAACCAATGTGTGGAAGAGTGGATTGTAATAATGTACTAATACCAGAATTAGGTCATTGCAAAATGCTACGACCCGAGGTGAAGATTAAATTCGATTCGAACGGAGTTGAGGATTTTCTCATTTGTGCTACAGCTCGATCATGTTTCTTGGCTAGAAATAGAGCTAACAGTGAACCGTCTTTGTATCGAATTTTCAGTGAAGACAAGGTCGATGATTTTCAAATATTGCAGTTAGAGTCCGTTGAACCTATCGAGCAACTTTCTGCCGGTTACGATCACGTATTAATTTTAACTCTAAATGGAAGGGTATACAGCATGGGTACTGGTAGCCGTGGTGAACTTGGTCATAGTACTTTGAAAAATGAACAACACCCAAAGAAAGTGGAATATTTAGTACCAATGAGGGTAATCAAGGTAGCATGCGGTAACTGGCATAGTGCTGCGTTAACTGATTATGGTGGCATATATTTGTGGGGATGGAATAATCATGGACAGCTTGGTGATTGCTGTGAAATTGGAGGAGTTCTGAACATACCTACAACTTTGGACATTCTTGAAAGTGTAGTGGATGTTGGTGCTGTTGGAAATGGAACTTGGTTAAGGCGAGCTGATCAGCGGTTGCTCACTCTTGGTACTACTACTACTTGAATTTTTTGCTTTTGTGAAGATTATTTTTGTTTTAAATGAATTTCATCTGTATCTTCAAATTTTCTGTTTTCTGTAGCTGTAATTGTTGATTTGAATCGTAATTTCTAGATTTTTTCACTTTTCATCTCGAAAATGAAATCTACGAAGTTTTTATGCCAAACTTTCATCATGCATGAAAACGCTTTTATATGCGGGAATTATGCTTCAGTGTTTGCAGTGAATCTTGATTTTTCTAGTCATCAAATTGAATTTTTAATTGTAACTCCAATTTTTTCGACCATTGTAATAGTCTTGGATTTCTGCTTGAATTTTCAAATGCTCAGATGTTTTTCGGATAAATCTTAATAATCTACAAGGATTTTAGGTTCAACAAATTTTTGGTTCTAGGAGGTGGGACGTGAGTTCGTTGCGGAAATCAATGCATTTTGATAAAATTTTGTGAATAACGTTTACTGGAAGAAAAAATGGTTGATAGAAAGAAGGCAAAGTGCAACAGCACTAATTAAAAATTACGATCTAAACCGTACTATTTGTCTTCTCAGGATATTGTAAGATCCTTCTATTCTGATTTGATGTTTGTAACAAGCCGTTTAATGTGGAATACATGTTAAAAGATTTTATTGATGCCTTCAATTTTTGTATTTGATTAATAGTTATCTTACGTGTATATTTCATAATTTTAAAGTCAAATTCCCGTCAAGTTCAAGTGTATGCAACGTAGTTCATTCATGGAACGGAAATATTCAGAGCAGTACGATTAAATTTTTTGGTTCAAAAATCGTTTTTGATTTCGGAATTAAAATCTAAAAATGTTTCTAACTAAAATTAATATGAAAATATTTGTAGGAGCTTCAGGTATTATCAATCTCTCATATGAGTTACCGTGCAAAGAAAGCACGCGGCGATATACAGTGCGATTCACATGATGAAAGCGTGAGTTTAATTGAAGAGGAATTTTAATTTTTAACTTTGATTTCATGATATCTAATCAGTGAGCGCTAAAGGTTTGAGAGTCTTAGCGATTTCCGCTTGAAGAGTGATTTCCACGGACATTTAGAGCTCGTTCTTATATGAAGACCTTCAAAACGTGCTGTTTTTCAGTTTTAAATCAAGATTTTGAAGTGTCTACTGCAGGTAGCGTTCGACTGCTCAAGTCCAGATGCCCAAAATGCGGTTTATTGCTTACTGGGTTGCACAGAAATTGATAGCGAGGATGTTGATAATATTGAGGCCGTTCGCAATTTATGTGGCAGTCGACGTCGAAGCTTGCTGCTTTGCCGAACGTGTGGCCTTTTCAGAGTAAATTTTTTCGAAATTTGGTTTGATGCAGTCAAAAACAAAAATTGAATTTTTTTTTTAATGACACAGAAAATCTGGGATAAAAATAAAGTGTTTTTTTTCTTGAAATTATTTTTTGCAGTTTGGTAGGTGGCTTACTTCTAAGGAGAAGCGGATGAAGTTGTGGACTGGTAATTTATGTATTTGGCAACACACCACGGGCAAATTAAGTGAAACGAAAAACTGGCTTTTTTACAAGTTGTCAAACTTAAAGTTTGTTACGATTAGTTTTAACATTCTCATTTTCAAGTCAGTAATATTTTCTAATGCTCTTTGTTCAGTTACATGATTACCTCAGCTCCAGGATTTGAAGCCTACATTACCGTTCAGAAGTTCTATGTAACCTGTGGGATATGCGATTCAGCCAATTTTAAATTCTGAATAAAAGAATGTAAATCTGAGCTGGAATTACTGATGAGTTATCGTAAACTTAAAATGGGAAAACTAATAGCTGTAATGGTGGCGATGGATAGAAAACTCGGATAGGACATGAATTATGAATAGTTAAAGAACTAGTTGTTTTAGAACTGATTTTATTGATGATATGTGATATTTTTGCTGAGTTGTGATGAGCAATGCTTTGTTTAGACACTCTTACCATTTTGCATTAAAATATTTGGGCTGTGGTTCAGTAATTTTTTTTGTGTGTGCGATTACCATCTCTAACCACCAAATTTATTGTACAGTAAAATCCAAATTTTGCCGGACAGAATAGCGCAGACAATCCGCTATTTATTTGACTCTGTTATGGAAAAAAAATGGATGAAATGAAAATTCGGATTTCTGGTTGCTGGATGTTTTCTTAACATTACGAATGTTTTATGGCATGATGGACTAATCATATTGCATCATGCATTATGTCTGTGCCAATTTCATTATCTTACTTCTTTCAGTTGAAATTTGAGTGCCGATTAATATCTTTGCTATGGAATTGGTTATTTCAGGTGGTCACGGGCATTTGAGATGATTGTAACGATCAGCGATGAAGGTGCTTTGAAATTCAGCATTTTTTTAAAAGATAATGCGGTCATTCACGAAAGTAATGCTTATAGTACGAACGATTCAATGGATATCAAAACTATTATTGCAATGTTTTTCCCTGACTTAGTAAGCTTTTTTATGATTACATTTCTTCAATTAATTAAAGGAATATTTTTTAAGAATTTCAAAACTTTTGGTGAGTTTTTTATCGGTCAAACAAACAAATGAATGCAAGTGATTGTGCGGCACGAGAAAACTTATCAACTTTCGTTTTTGTCAGAAAACTAAAGTTCTATGCTATTCTCTGAGTCAGTGCTATTGGGATATATAGGAGCGGTAGAATGGAGCAATTTTCTGAAATTCGGGTTTGTGTGCAGTACTTTCTGACTTTAATGCGTGAAATTTCAGTAATAAAACATTCAGGTACCAGCTCCTATTTCTTCAGTAGAACCTACAATAAAAGAAAAAGAAGATATTGTTGGGTTCTTCGAAAGTATAAGATGTGATCCAGTACGCAGCTGGAGGATTTCTACTGGAAATATTGTTGCGATGCTGCGACCGTATCAAGTTTGTTTTGTTTATTTAGAATAAAAAAAGTCGAGGTGGTTTCTTTATTTTTTTAAGCGGTTTTTGGTATTAAAATTACTCTCTTGTTTGATATGCACAAAACATGTATAGATTTTTGTTGTAGGGATGAGCCTGTTCAGCAAAATGTTTCATAAATTTTTATAAAAATTTACTTTTCTCAAAATCACATTTGGAATCGTGGAATAAAAGTTAAAGTTCGTTTTGTTTGTTGCGCATCTGGATACATGAATAATAACGTCATATATAGGAAGATGCAATTCGTTTTATGATCTCACGTGAGGATCCTGACCAGCAGATCGCTTTTACGATTCAAGATGATTTTGTTGAACTACCAACTATACCACGAATTCTTTATTCACCAATTACTGGGTCTATATCACGTCAGCTCGACAGGCCATCATTCGGTATATTTCCCACAGGTATTCTTGAATGTATACTTTAAAAAACAAATTGAAGTCTTGTTAGTAAAGTTAACTTACTTGGAGTTTGTTCGAAGTTGAATCTTTTCTGTTGCAATGGTTGTTTGACTTGCTATTCTTTTCAGTTAATCGTTTATTGTGAATATTTAATTGCTAATATTTTTTTTAATTTGAGCTGATAGAAATATCAAATGATAAAATCCCTCAAAGTTGTTCTTTTTAAAGAATTTTTGTAAAAATATAATGCTTAAGAGAAGTGATTCATGAGAGGCTTAGATGAAGGGCTCACCGCAAAAGGTAAATGAGCCATATTTTATTTGTTCGTATATTTCAGTGGTATGACCAAAGTATGTAGCGGTAGTTTAGTTTTTACATTTGTGCCAGACCCTTCACATCGATAGGTTTTTTTTTTTATTTTTTGTGAATTTTGTTTCTTATAAATTAATGATTGTGCTGTTTTATGTGGTATACTAGCTGACGAGATGGGACTCGGGAAAACTGTGGAAGTAATCGGCTTAATATTAAGCCATCAACGAGGTAAAGGACTTCCACCGATTGTTAAAGATGTGGCCAGAGAAATTGATCCAGTGAAAATGATTGTGAGTGAACTAATTTCAACAGTTGTTGCTGCGACTGATGGATATTCGGCATTGCAAGATGAAGTAAAGCCATTTTTTGTTGGATCGTGAATGCTATATTACCTGACATACATTTCTATCTCATATTTGCTTGTTCGTGAATTTTTTCAACTTTTATGAAAGCTAGTGTGAACTGTTATTGATAATTACTTTGCATTTACTTTATTACGTCTAAAAGAAAATCGTTTGAAGTAGTTGTTCAAGATATGTAAAATCGAGTTGAATTCATTGTGAAACTTGCTAACTTTTGTAATTACTTTGCAGATGAATTCAAGATATCGTCGAATGTTTTGCTATGATAACCTGGAATTCATAAATCCAAAAAAATCTAAAGGCAAAAATGGCCTACTGGAACCACCAACTATAATTTGTACAGCATGTTCAACTATTTGCTCTCAGGAACGAGTTTTCTGGGATCGATTTCGTTCAAGTGATATACCTTTCTTATGTCCAGAATGTATTCACTCTAAGGTATGTAACAATCATTTTGAATTTTTTTTGCATGGTGACAAAATTTTTAGTTAAAAAAATTTTTTTGGCAATGAATATAGAAAAAGCAACTGTATTGTGATACGAATCTGGAAGATAATCTCGTAGAATGTGCTGGAATGTTGTAGGAAAAAGTGTATCCAGTGAAAAGTACGCTTATCATTGCTCCATCAACAATTTGCCATCAGTGGTATGAAGAGTTGAAGCGACATATCCGTTACGATATTAAAATTGATGTATGTTCATTCTCCACGGTTCTTTTTTTCTCTTATTGATCTTTTATCGAAAAATTGTTGTATGATTCAGTGATGCTGAAAGCATGAAAAAGGAGAATGATCAGCGAATAGATGAATTCATTTAAAATTTATCGTTATTTCCAACTAAGATAAGGAATTTATCTCAATTTGTTCTAATTTGTTGACTTTCCTCAAAAGTTGTAGTTTCATTTACCATAAATATTTTAGATGTATCGAGGGTTGGTTAATGACGGTTACAAACATCCAGAATATCTGGCGACTCACGATATTGTTATCTGCTCTTTTGAAACACTTCGACAAGAAGTGTATTTTGTGGAAGCTCGACCAAGATTAGGTTAGTCAGTGTTTATTTTTCCACTTAGTGTTGGTCTTTTAACAGATTTTTGAAAATATTTCAAGTTTACTTTTTGTGAATGATTCGGAAAAGGTTTTGTGGAATGGTAATTAAAAGCTTTCGAAATGCTGACTACAGCTGTAGCATTTCTTTGTAGTTGTATGAAGCATTTAAAGAATGGTAATGAATAGAGAAGGTAGATTTGAGTTTCTTCAGCTGATTAGAGCTGTGATTAGGAATGAAGTTCTTATTATATATTGTGCACAACCAATTTACTTATCCTCTTTGATCCATGTTGTATAATTCCTACGCAAAATATATCCTTAGACATAATTTCTTATTGGCAAGTTTATTTTATTTACAGATTCGTTACGTCACGGCAAAAGACATCGTATTGCACCTACCCCGCTGCTGGCTATAGAATGGTGGCGTGTATGTTATAATACAGACTTGTCAACGTAGGCTAAGATTAAGCTATGATTTTTCTTCTTTTACGTTATATATATATATGCTGAAATTCTAACTTGAAGCGGCTGAGTTAATTATTACATTCAGATTTGTATTGATGAGGCGCAGGTGGTAGAAAGTACATCCAGCTCAGTAGCGCTAATGTGTGATGGACTTAAAGCAGTAAATCGCTGGTGTGTTACGGGTACGCCGATCACCAATTCATTGCAAGGTACGTCTTATTATGACTATACCTTTCTTCTCACTCAGAATTTGACCTTTTCTCTCTCCCAAGTTGTTACTGAATGATAATTAAAAGCAAAACTATAGACTTATATGGTCTTGTGCGATTTTTGGGAATACCGCCGTTTTGGGATGAATGTTGGTGGCGTAATGCATTGATTAAACCATATCAAAATGGAAATGAGAAGCCAATTTTCGATTTTTTTTCCAAAATAATGTGGAGGAATACGAAAAAAACTGTTGGTGATCAGGTATTGGAATGGAAATCCTTCATCTTATTGTTCATTCAGTATTCAAAGGATTTAATGTTTATAATTTGGTTGGAGTACTCCAAGAATTACTTTGTAAAAAATAGTTTCAGTGTGTTTTAGATGTGCTCACCTTCTAAAACAAGCAATTTAACCGTTTTGCGATTTACACCTATTGAGGAACAATTTTATCGTGCAACTTTATCGAATTGTCGTTTAAGAGGTTCGATTCTCTCTCCGGATAATCCGGTTTTCCTTGCGATATTCTTTCCTAATTCAGTCGTATTCTTCTGCATTCCCAACTTACAGTCATGAACGGTAGAAATATGTGTTTCCAGTTTTATCCATGGGTTCACAGTTACCTTTGTTAAATTTTAGTTCGTTATTTACCTTATTGGCATAATTTGAATACTTCAATTTCATCACTTCACGGCAAAGACTTTGAGAAACTAATGGAACCTTTGCAAATGCTACGGAAATTTATTGTTTTTCCTAGTCTTCGTTTTCAGGAGGTAAGTGTACTAAGATTTCTGTTTTTCTGTTCATTTTATCATTAAGCCAAATTTAAATTTTTTAAAAGAAACTTACTCTTTCAAATGGTTTTTGTTCTATTATAGTCAAAGAGTAATGTTAGTACGGAAGATAGTTTGCAAGAAGAGCTGTTTCGGATTTCAACGCAACAAGTTGAAGTTCATCAGCGGAATGTATTATTGTATTATTGTGGTAAGTCTCCGATTTCAAATTTTTTGAAAATTTCAATTTTAAAACTTCTCATTGTTGCATGCAGTGTGTATAGTCCGGAGTTTCTTTACTAATCAATTCCAATAAATTTTTATAGGTCTTGCCGGATTGGAATGGCTTTGCGGTAACGAGGCTGATGCGGCAAAGTATTACAATGGTGCGATTAGTGCAGTGAAGGAGCTAGATGAAATGAATAAAAAACTTGGGTTAAAAGGATCGAGATGTGCTTATAGGTAATCGTGATTCATACTAGATTTTAGCTGATTTTTATTCTCCGGTAATAGCAACAATATTTATAGGCAATTGAGATCGGACAGACTGCAACAAATCCATGTGTTTTCTGCGATCTTGGACTTGCAGAAGAGTGGTGTTGAGATTCACGGTATTACTGAAAAGGAAGCTGAAGCTGAAGTCTATTCATAGTTCAAATTTGATATATTTGATAATTTAAACTGTATGCCAAATGCAACAAAAGACTTTTTTCGGGCTAATTTATTGTATTCAATGAAAAATCCTTCACTTCCATATTTTTTTAGCTGAATTTGGCTTTTACGGGTTATACTGAACAAACGGTGTCAAATTTGACTCAATCACATTTTGCTTTTAAGGAATCTTATGAAAAATATCGGACTACTTTATCTAAGGTAATTTTCTTGAATATTTTAGTGGCGGGATTGATTTTTTTTCTAATTAAGTGTATGCAGACTGTTTGGACCAATATTTTTCAAGATGCTATTTGGAACATATTTTGGATCATAGAAGAGGCATACCGATAACAACTGCTTTTTTCTATTTTATTTTGTTCAAATAGAGCCTTATTAGTTTTCAAATTGTGGATCGTTGCAACTGATCGGTGCGGTCTCAAGAAGTTACATCATGGAGTTTGTTGAGTGGTATTATTTGTTTAAATGGAATTATCAAAGAGAATATTTCCGGTCTTCAAATCTTTACCAGTACATTTTCGATCTAAATAATTCGCTTCAGGTAAAATCAAGTATTGGATGGTTATGTGAAGCAGTTAATGTAGTGAATAGCGCTGGACAGCAACATCTTTTCATTGATGCTATTCGAACAGCAATTGAAAACAATATGATTTCGAATATTCCGTACTGCTTAATTTTTTTCTTCGGTTTGGGAATATTTTTTCTGCTTCTTTGCATCTGGAAATTACTTTAATGCATTAACTTCTAGTATTTTATAGCGAAAATTTTCGAGCATCAAATTTATTGGGTCTCAATTTATACGTAGTAAGAAGGTGGGATGAACTGGTTAACTGTGCTGAGAAAGTGCTCTCAGAAACAAAAAAAATTGCGGATAATAATATAATGGAGAAGAAGTGGATTTTGGTCTTGGAAGCGATCATCACATGTCATTTTTCACCGAATGATGGCAAATCATCGAAGACGTAAGTGTCCTTGTCTAATTTGTTCAGCATTTTATTATATTATTTTTTTGCTGTAAACAATTTGTGACATCTGATTGGATGCGATTCTTGTCAGTCGCTATGTTTGATTCAGTCTATCACTCATTTGAAGCTAATATTTTTGAATATTGGGATGATATTTTTATTGCGAACAATTTGAGTTCATAAAAGAAATGAAAAGATAAGGCGAATGATGATATTGCGAAAAGATTTATTATATTTTTATTTTAAAATACTTTGCAATTTAACAATAGGATTTGAACTGAACTACTTTACTTTTGCTATTTGTTATGTGATTGTGAAACTAAGTTTATATACTACCATGTCATGAAGCGGCAAGCAGGGAAGCACATCTTTTTATTTTCCAGTTGTTCACTATGTATTTGTAATAAACAGATCAGTCAGCTGGAATCTCTTCTTTTTATAAGAGGTTCGAAAACTTCGTGAGTTTTGTTATTTTTTAGAGCTGAACATTTTGCGATCTTAAATTTCGTTTCATTTCTTTAACATGTAAACTTCCGTATCTAGGTGATTTAGATTGCTTCATGATTCCGCAGTTGAAATAAGTTATTGGAAACTTGATCCAACATTCAGATTAATCGAATGTAGTTGAAATGAGAATTTCTTTACTGAAATTTTGTAAGAAATTTGTGGTTTAATTCATGGGAAATCGAAAGACTTTTAAAAAAAAGATGTCTGGAAAAATTGAAATTGCAGCAAGGATCAGGATGTTGGTGAAAGTGGCACAGCTGGTGAGCAGAAAATTTCAAGCCTCGAAATTATTATTCGAAGTTTCCTTGGAACACTTATCCGGATGCAAAAAGGGGTGCAGTGTGATCTGATTAAGCTGGGCAAGGAGACGGTTGCGCAGTTGGAGGAGTTCAAAAGTTTGCTGACTATTTCAAAGCGATTGTACGCTTCAGCTAACGAATATGCTGCTAAAATGTTTGTCTATTATGTCGGCTTAAATTTTGTGTTATGTATAAATTACCTAATGGAAAAATCGGTATGGTAAGGAGTGTACTGGCTGCAGAGCCTAGCGTGTTATGGAGGTTGATCTTATCAAAATTTAATCATCTACTTTCAGTTTTTGAAAACTT
Organism: Madathamugadia hiepei; assembly: GCA_013365335.1. Taxonomy (NCBI): domain Eukaryota; kingdom Metazoa; phylum Nematoda; class Chromadorea; order Rhabditida; family Onchocercidae; genus Madathamugadia; species Madathamugadia hiepei. The sequence continues at coordinate 1,779 of JABVXS010001750.1, read as the reverse complement.
GTAGAAAATGAATTTAAAAGTGTCATAATAATCTCATAATAGTGTAAATTTCTTATAATCAAAGGAGTGTTGAATTGGAATTAAATTAAATCATGAACTATTGATGATTTCAAGGACACAATGGCAAATTAAGAAATTGTAGGCGGAGGTCCCGAGAAATAAAATAGCTTATGTTAGAGGTTAAAATGAATGGACCTGAACTGTCACGGAAGTGAATACACTTACCGTCATCTAAAAACCTGCATTATAAGAAGTAGTTGGTCATTGGTTACTGTAATTATTTGATTTTTCCGCGTTTTGATTAAAATTGAAAGCTGAGAGGTGGAAAATTTCTACTCATTCTCATAACATAAGTCCAGAAATTTTGAACACGAAGAAGAAATGTTAAAATAATACCACGAATGAAAACGAAAAGAGCACGATTGATAAGAAAAGGCCATCATAAATGTCATTATCCTGATTATCTAAATCGAATTGAAGATTAAAAGTATTGGTTGGAGGCTTTTCAATCAGATTTTCAGTTATTCTGCAGTTTTGCTTTTATTGGTGCTTCTTCAGTGATGAGGTTCGCCAGTGTAAGCTTCGATTGCAATATGCAACAACGGATGAAGTAACGAAATACGGTTCACGTTTGCCCATCAATTTAATTATTCGAGGAACAGAACACAATAAGGTTCCATGGAATAATTACGAATTTCTCCATTTGTTGTTTTTAACACCAGTAAATTCTGTTTTCAAAAAAGGAGCAAATTTTTAAAAAAAGCAATGTAAATTTTTTCATATCTATCTTTTTTTTTCATTTGTATGTCTTCCTATAAAAAGTATTATTTTCAGCGTGAAACTGATTTGAATGCACTGGAATTGGAAAAATTAAAGCAATCCCGTTGTTTTGCAAAATTACGTTATTTGTCAAATTTACGTTCCCAGCAAACGCATGATTGCCCAATTTGTTTAACAACCGTGCAGAATGCCTGGATTGTCTATCCTTGTGCTCACTGTGTTTGCGTGTCATGTTTCAATCGCCTTACTAAACGGTAATCTATTTTGATAATTTTACTTCATTGTTTTCTTTATCAAGCATTTTTCAATAATTTAGTGATTAAAATGTAGATCCAATGCTTTAAGGACATGCCATTTCTGATGCCATATTAATGAAGGGAAGTGTCACTACAAAATTTTTTTGTGTTATTAAGGAGACAGTTTTTCAGCCTCTTTTTGTTGTATATTATAATTTCATTCAGTATTGAATTGTTGGTTTTTTTTCGTACCATCGGACCGATAGAATCCTTCTCCAACACCACATTTCAAAAGCGTTTATTTTGCTTCTGTCCTGTTTCTCATTGTCCAGCTTTCACAACCATAAGTGACAACAGAAAAGATAAGACTGTTTATAAACCCGATTTTTGTCGGCATAGAAATGTCCATAGATTTGAACACTTTGTCCAATGATTTTATTGTCGGCTTGCCCATTGCAATTCTCCTCGAGATTTCTGCTGTTAGCTTAGCCTCATTACTAATCATTGAACCAAGTAAGTTGTAGATTTCTGCTGCTGGCTTAGCCTTATTACGTATCATTGTGCTTTACCAATTCTATTTTATCTCCATCTATATCAAAAAAGGTTTCACTGTTCTCGGTTGTCATGATTTTAGTTTTGGACATGTTAAACAAGAACCCAATTTTCTTGCTTTCTGTTTTTAGAAGCGGGACTTGTTGCTATCAGTGTCGTGTCATCAGCGTATCTTAGGTTGTTGATACGTTGTCCTCCAATTCTAATACCT
>JABVXS010001749.1:0-12258 GCA_013365335.1 Madathamugadia hiepei | reverse complement strand
ACAGATCCTTCATTCATCAAATCGCTAAAGTTCGTAATAGAACTGATGGCCGATAATGAAATGAATGGTGACATATTTTTTATCTCTCACTTTGCTATTTGCAATTGTATTTGGTTTTCAAGGAAGTTTTAGAGGATGTAAATCATAACAGGGTTATTAAGTTACAACTGAACCAACCTCTGAACGACATTTGTGGCTTACAGTGAATTTTGGATCGAACATATTCGTTTTCGAGTTTCCATTGATTAAGAATCGCCCTTGAGCATCCGTTTTCGTCGTCGCAATCGGTACATTTGGTGTTTCAGCTGAGAAGTTATGAAATCATTTCAAATTTTAAAAGCAATTTACTGGAGACAAACTGATGAACTGGTAAAATTTTGCATATTATTGGCTAGTCAGACAAGGATAATCCAATCGGTGACAAATGCCGGATGTACTGGCTCATCTAAAACAGTGCCATACAGGTCCTTCACCTGTCCACTTCAAATACAGCAAGTATGGAACTAGTGTACCAAATAAGCATAATGCAAATCGATATTTACGGGATAGCTAATTAAGGTTAATTACCATATCGTTTGTCATATAGCTCAACCTCGGCATTGTTTATCGGTTTCTCGTCACACACCACAGTTCCGGTTACTCCAACGCTCTTCGTTTTCGCTTCAACACTTCTCAATGCTGTTGCAACAACAAGAAATGCAAATGTCGAAGCAAAATTCATAGTGCAAAACTTGATCTAAAAAATTGAAATTATGAAATAGAACAAACAACTTCGAAATTCTGCTCAAGTATTTTAGACTGAAGCCTTCATTGTGTTTTAGAAAACAGTCTATTAGTGCAAACCATTTCTAATAAAAGTAAAACCAACGAACAGAGAAATAAAGAGAGAGAAAAAAAGCACCGTAACTTTTCGGGGTACTTTTTCATGTTTCGAATGTAATATAGCCATTACTGAATCAAAAAAAATGAAACGAACATTGTTTTTATCTTTTTGGATTGTGACAGTTGCTGAACGTTTGACGCCGCCTATGAACTTTTCCACAAGATAGCTGGGTTGTAATGTGAAGAAGGATGGGTGGGGAAAATAAGCAAGACAATTGGTAAGAGTGAAAAAGAAAAATATGAAGGAATGAAAACAGATGACTCGATAATTAATTACCAATCTGTTTAGAAAAAGTTGAACAAATCATCCCAGCATTTTATTCATATAAAGCAGATTCAAGTCTGTTTTATATAATTTGAGGGCATGTTTACGTTTAGGTAGGATGGAAATGATCCACTATCTTGCCGATTTATTAGGAATAGATGGAAAAGGAGTAAGCGGGAAAATAAAGAGAATTTTAGTTTGAACATTGAAATGATAAGCACAGAATTACTGTGAACATATGTCTCCTTTTCGCTCCTTCCACTTACAAGCTTAGCAGGACTTCTGTTATGTATTTAGGTGGAATGGTTTCCCCTCCCTGACATATTGACACATTTCAGGTATTCACGATTAATTTGACTTATAACGAACAGAAACTAAAGCTTAACTTCAGCACGCAAGAAGCCCCGTTCCATCAGACCACCTTGAACATTGCTATTTCTACTGATATCCAATGCGCATAGTTAATCCCACTTCCACCCAGAAATGAAAGACGTTTGATCTCATCGTTATACTGCCCTAAAAAGTAACATTTCTACTACGCCAAAACAATCTACATTCCTAGAAGCACTCACATGAACCAGAATTGCTAAATTTTACATAAAAGTGAGCAGTGTCAGCAGTGCATATTGATTCATTGAACATTTATTTACACATTTCCACTTAATATTAACAATTGACAGGAACTATGAAGGACATCACTAGAAATCACGTTACGTGTATCTCTCCTGTCATGATATGATATCAGTTCTTAAGTAACCGGAAAAACAATATCTCACAAGCGTGTACAACTTCCTCTTTTTATAGGGCCTTCATAACAAAATGAAAAATAGATAACTTCAATTGTGGGATTTTTCACCTACTGTTACTATGAATTTTTACAGTTTTGCCAGGACGACCTACTAAACTGAATTCCTGATTTTCATTGGTCGAAATGCACATCACAAGAGAAGATAAGCAAATCTAATAACATAAAATATCTAGATCACATTTGAAAAAGAACGGAATTGAAAGCCAACAACAGGAAAATATAGGAATTCAAAAGATATTTTACTTTGTAAATATAAAAGCCCTTGAATTTTTAAGTGTACGAATAACATCAGAGTTTTAGGGTCAACTTGTTGGTTTCGTAACATATATTTTGCCAAGAACTTTGAACGGAAAATTTTTCAATTTGCCAAACAAAACATTTCAAACGACATTATGAGCGTAAAACAGTTGGTCGAATCCGACTTTGGATAAAATCCAACTACAAAAATAAACCCTTATTATGACCCAAGAGATGACATCGCAATGTATGCAGTAACTCGACTTTGAGGAGCAATGAAAATAATAAAAGCTGATAGTCTGATGTTCGACTAAAATTTGGATAAGAAATGGTCCTATCAACAGAAAATGCAGCAAAATCTTCAGTGAATCGGCCAATAAAAGAAACAAATTTGATTAGCTGCCAGAAAAACCACGTTATGAATAAATGCAGCACAATCCCCAGTTTCCATCATACACTTATAGAAAATGAAGCAATACAAAATTAACTCCAACTAATACATGAGAATCACTATATACCATACGATATCAAAAAAATAAAGCAAATACTATCACAACTTTTATCCCGTCAAAAATTACGTCATTTATGAAAAGCAAGAATATTCGGAATGATGTAGAAACCATGATTATGTGATGTGAGAAAAAAATGGGGCAGTATCCCTGAAAATACAGTAAATTTTTTCATCAATGCAAATAAGGAAATGAAAGGACAAAAACAGTAATTTCAAGATCTAGCAAATTAAATGAATATCGATATGAAAGATCTCTCAAAAAAGTAACAGACAGAAATTAAATATGAACTGCTTCAAACAATTAAGAATAGCCCAACCACACACAATACTACATTTCCTAATTTAAACTTTCGAATAAAAGCAATAACCTGCTTAGAAGGGTATGGCACACTTGGCAAACTTTTGCCGGCCTTCGATGTGGTCCACTAGGAATTGTTGCTGACAAACAAACTGCACAAAAAATTTTGCCACAATGATAACAGTGGAGCTTAACACGGCTCTTGGAAAAGCCTGATTCACATTGGTTACATGCATGTGCATCTTCATCAAACTGCCAACGTACTTCCTTCAACAGTTTAATATTCTTTTACTAATGATTCACTACCGATGGACATTGATTTGTAAATACTACGATGCAGTTAAGTATTGTTACAATATCATGTTGATTTGTGCATTGCTGAATGAAGTAGCTTTCTGAACAAAAAAGAAAAACAGATCAACAAACAAAAACCTGTTCAGCTTGACGAATTTTTTCAAGTTCAATTTGCAAATTTTGTGAAAGTTTGACGAAATCCTTTTGTACGGTTTCCGATGTATTCAATTCTTGTTGCATAGCGGCACATCTAAAATTGACTGACAATGCGAGAAATTAAACGTTACTGAAAACCTTATTGGGTAGTCGTTAAAACACACTTCTGCTTATACAATGCAACAGTCATTTCCAAGTCAGCACGCTCCTTTTGCACTGATTGCAACTGATTTTCTAAATCCTCGATAACTTCTCTGTATTCAGTCATTCTTTTGTTCATTTCTTCAACTTTCGACGAAGCGTCTTTCATTGAATCCAACTATAACACATAAGATATGAGAAAACCAAGGATAATCGCATAATGCAGAACTAAAATAGATAAAATACCTGACTGCGCGCAAATCCAAGTTCTTCGCTAACTCCATTTACTCGTTTAGTGTAAGCATCCTCAATCCTCTTTTTCTCCATTTCATCCTCTCTCCTTTGCGCTTTTAGTGTCGTTATCTCATCTCTCAACATTACTTCCTGAAATATATCAGTAAATAAACTTTTTTACAAAACGGCAGCTTAATCTTCAACATGAAAAAGTCTAAGTGCAAAAACAATAGATTATGGTCATTGCAAACTTATCGTTTCAGGCAATGCTGAATGTCTCGGAACCATACCGCAAACACAAGATAATACTAAAAATTCTATTCCTCTTTGCAAACATCCTTCCAATCAGCTAAGTAGAATAAGACACAACATGAACAATTATCCAAGTGAAGTTCAAAGAATTCAAATATCAAATATTTTCAGATCAGCCCATAAAATAGACAATTCTCTCGTGGCTTTACAGTCCTCTTTCTAAAAATTCAATATTCATAGAAAAATATCATAAACAAACAGCATGTTCTTTAGCAGCGCGAGTCTCAATTAATTCCTCTCTTAGTTGCAGACACAAAAATTGTAACTGATCAACATCCTGAGGCAGTTCTATTGCTTGATCTCGCATTTCCGTAGAACATTTACGATTTGAACCTATCAACTTCTGAAATGAAACGAATTCAAATGATTTAGGACTGCTGAGACGGTAAAATGTGAAACAATTGTAATATTAAACGCAAAACACGATATATGAAGCAGTGAAAAGATAAGTACAGTAAAAACATACTAAATATCGACTGCTCAAATCCTCCATATTTCTATTCATCTTGTTTAAACGTCCCTTCAAGCGACGAATATTATTTCGTTGTTCTTGTATTAACTTCACATACCTAGAAACTTTATCATGATAATTCCCAAAATTGGAATTTTCGAATTAACCCCATCCCAATGACTGAAACAAAAAGCAAGAGTAATTCAAAACCAATAAAAAAAACCTCTCATTAACACTATCTAATTGACTGAAACACTTTTCGTTCTCACTTTTCGCTATATTTACTTCTTTCTCACTGTCTGCACATAATGTAGTCGTTTTGGCTTCCATTTCCCTCCTGAAACTATTCATTTTACAACCTATAAAATTATTCGAAAAAATGTGGAAGAAGTGATTTATGGCAAACCTGTACAAGCGTTCGCCAGATAGCTCATTCTGGTAGCGATTAACCAAATGTTGAGCAGCGGACAATTGTTCCTTCAAGTTTCGCTCTACGTCCTAAATTTTTACAAGCATCCCAATAAATCGAAAGAACGAATGAAGTAAAAGAAAAAAAGTACGAATTAATCGACTTTCTGCTTTCTACAATTTTTACCCCCTTGAGACAGAAGGACTAAGACAAAAAAGTCATTACTACCTGCATTTTCGTCAAACTCATTTCATAATTATGGCACATTTCGCATGATATCGGTAAAACGACTTGCTCACATATTGTCTCTGACACCTTATTTTTTTCGTTTATTGCGCCAGAACAGTTAATTTCCTTCTCCGCATTCTAAAAATAAAATCCAATTATTCCAAATTTCAATGTAGTTTGAATTTGTTTAAATAGAAGCAAAAAAAGTCAACTACTCCACATCGCCAAAAGAACTATAACAACAACGCAGTATTAAAGAGAAAATAGAGAATTTTCAAAATGAAAATTAGATTATTACACATTAATTAACCCAGTGAAAGAATGAAATGAATAGTAAATTGGAAGACCTAAGTCTATAGCACGAATACATGACAGCAATCAAAAAATACGATGAAAAATACAAAGTAAAGCTATTTTCCCTTTTTATCTCTTGCAAACCCATTCCAAAACAAAGATAAATGAACAGAATTTTTCAAACAAAGCCTCATTTAATTCCTGTTCCAGAAAATTTTGCTGCTGAATCTCAGCTGTTGCATTTTCATCAATTGCTGGGTCGTTTGTTTCGTTGTGAACAAAAACCGAGGCACTGTTTGTATTCACTCCATATACTAAATCCTCATCCATAATGCTAACTCATTTTCCTGGATTTTCGATGAAGACTCTAAAATAAATGGAGTTGCAGCACTATCTCGGACATTGTACGATATTTCATCACAGATTGTAACAACCTCCATGCTCATTCTCCCTCCTATTTTGATTTCCGTTGTATTGCACACACTTCAAGAAAGAATTAAAAAATTCCAAGAAAGGATTAAAGAAAGCTATACGATAAATAAGCGTTGAAACACATTACAAGATTAACTGCACTTCACTTTTATTGGAAAAACTGAATTGGAATTTCAGTAAAACAACATTAATTTACAACAAAAGAAAATGATGTTAAATTTCTAGAAAATACCGAACAAACGCTAATACCAGACTACATCTAAGCTATATATTATTTCCCCTATCATGTTTTCAAAAAAATTTCAAGAATTAATTTTGAAAGGCAAAAAAGAACCTAACTATCGAAAGCAAATGCAAAAACACACCCAATTGGATTGCTGCTTCGTTATTCCTTTCTTTGTACTGCTTTGACTAGGTATCAGTGAAAACATCCATCCTAGTCAGTTGTCTTCTTCATTACATGCTACCGTAACCTTAACCATAATTCCTGCAGATTTTTTCTCATTCATCGAATTATTTCATCTTATTTTTGCTTTAAATTTTTACTTGTTTCATTTTTTGCTTATTCATTTAACTTACTTGGATCACAGGTGTGAATGAGCAAAGCTATTCACATATTGCTTTAATAATTAGAATGTTTGCACTAAATATGAAAGTTTAGTACTCGATAAAATTTCACGTTAGCAGAAGTAAACAACAAGTGCTGGCAAAATTAAGTAAATTGTGACTTTTTCACGATGCAAAGGAAACTTTTCATTCTCCTTGAGTTAACAGTATGCTATAATTTAAATTAAACCAAAATCAAAGTGAAAGTTAGTGCAGAAGGTAAGTGACAATTACAACCAACAGAAATGATAAAATCAAATTGGAAATTGACATTTGGAAAAGATGACGCTGATTATTTATCCAGTCGAATTGTCTGACTGTTTGACTTGTTTGATCAGATTTATCAGTGTTCATTACAATTTAATAGTATGGTAATTACTGTCGGGAAATGTGGACAAATTGCAAAGCAGCACAATGTTTCAATGTTATATTAATCGAACGAAAAAATTTGCGCTGATAACGTTCTATTCATGCTGTCAGTCCTTGTATATCGCAATACCACCTAACTTACAAACCTGTCGAATCCATTTCACTCTCCAATTGATTCAAACAACAGCTCTTCGAGAAAAGAGTAGTAAGCTACCCGTGTTGTTGACCTGTTCAGATCCAGCACAGTGGCTACAGTGAATCCATATCAGTCGCATTGGTACAGTAATCAGTTTGCGTCACTGATGAGATAAATATGTCTGTGCATAAATGCAATCAAAATTGCCGTGATCGTTGCCAAATGCCAAATAGGTTTTACAGCTTTTCAACTTGGCTGTTTATTTTGCAAAAAAATTCCTTCCCGCATGCCTTACGTCACAGATATGTTCGCCTTTTCACGTCGCATGCGTTGTCGATTACTATAATTAAAAGAGCGATTTGGAGTAGGACAAATGTTAAAATTTGAAAAAAGTTAAATGAAATTGATGAATCCAAATATTGGAGCAAAGCACTGGTTCTTAATTCCCTTCCATTTGAATGATTTCACTTTCAGTAAAAAAATTTGGGTAGAAAAAACGATTATGGAAAATTTGAAGAGGAATTCGCTTCTCTTTTCTCCTTTCTAATTTCAAATTTCAATTGCTGTCGGCCGTATAGTAAACGCAACGCATGCATTGTAAAGTGTTGCAAACACTCTGCACATCTCCTGATATCATTGATTTGCTTTTTTTAATGAAACAAATAAAAATATGAAATACTTTGCTTGTAATTTCACCGATATTCCGAAAAGAAGAACAGTGAGTGGGTGGGTTAACTTGTGGAATTCTTCAAAAGTTTTGATGTGTGCTTAACAAAATTAACATGACGACTACGTGGCATTCGCTAGCACCTCCAGACTGTGATTGTCATTGTGAGCAAGGAATGAGTCATTCCTTGAGCGATAATTTTGATAGTTTGGAAAGAAATGGCAGACACTTTTCGTGAACGATTGCTTCAAGTGAGAGTAAAGGATAATTATTCAAATTCTTTTATTCATCCCAAATAGTAGTGCCTCTAGCGGACTTAAAAGTGGGATAATCGCTTGTGATGGAATCAAAATGATTATGAAATTCAACAGATTGTAAACAATGAAATCTAATAAAGCAAAAGTGACCAAAAAGTTTCACCCAAAATTCAAAAGTGGAACTTCCTTAGAGGTTGAATAATTTGCATAGTATCATGTATGCACAAATGAATAGACATTCTTATAATATTCTTCAGAGTAAGCTTTACTGTATTTCTGTCTTAACTCTCTCCTTGCGCTTTATTCTTTGATAAATGTTTATGTTTTTAAAAGAAATGAAATATTGTGATAGATCGACATTTAAATTATCACTAAATTAACGGCTAGGATTAGGCGGGAAAAACAAAGGCGATATGACACATTTGAGCCTGAAATATAATATCTGCTAAGACACCTGAGTACTTCACAAAGTACCTGAGATAAAGCCACCAGTAAGATTTCACGCAATACCTGAGTCAGGGACAATATAGAGATGTAACACAATACCTGAGATAGAAGAACTCTGGCAGTTACTTCAGCAGTATCTGATATTTGGGCATCTACTGTAAACCATTCAGTCAACAAAAAACAGCAAACAATAAGGAATGCATTACCATGTTAGTGATTTGACTGGACAGTAAAGATAGAAAGAAAAGATTGCTAGCAAAAGTTTGCTTGAGAAATTCAATTTGAATTGATTAAATTAAAATGTGCAGAATGATTTGGCGGTGAAACCATTGGTATGGAACGTTGAACGAAATGAACTGAGCGAAGTCTATGTAATTGACTTTTAAAAACCTAGTGAAGAAAACAATAATACTGAGCAAATAAATAATTTGTAAGATAAAGAAGTGAATGGCGAGTGCAACTGACTTGACCATCCAAATCGTGCAATATCATTTGCTCACATTCCTTAATTAAAATTTATAAATGTTTCACTTGCGAGAAAAATTCCTTTCGAACACAATGTTCATTTTCCCAAAATATCTCACACATTCAATTCTTATCTCCTGTCCTTCCTTTATTTGGTAATCGCTCATTTTGACATAAACCTCAAATTCTATTGTTGGTAAATAGTTTTTACTGTCGTACATTTTCTAAAATCTCCCATGACTGTCCACCATCACGTACTTCATGTTCTTCCAGCTGTTCATGTTCCTGTTGCTGCTGTTGTTGTTGTTGTTGATGATGTTCAAGTCGACGTCTTGCTTCATCACTTGCAAGCGTAAAAATCAAGCATACGTAAGTGTTGAACGTTCGGCCGTGGTCGTATGCTTTTCGTTCAGCAGCAACAAGAGAAGCGTGAAGATCGGTCCGCGAAATGGCTTGAGCCCATGAACAACGACCGGAAATGAGGATGAGAAGGATACGTTGAAGGATGAACAGACGCCGTTCACGGCTTAACTCCTTACGCCACGGGAACATGTAATGATAGGTTTGCAGACCGTCTGGAAAATATTGTAATTAATGATGGTAATAATCAATTCATTTGTAAAGAAACAATGATCATTATCCCACTTGATTTCCTGCTGTTCATAGTCACTTTGTCTTCTCCTTCTAATTATTCTAAGTGTTTGAAATATGAAATTTGAGGAATAAAATTTCTCCTAAATTTAAACAAATGTTGAAAGTGCCAGTTCAGAATTGAAAATAATGAAAATGAAAAAGTCGTGTCAAAAAACTTAATCAACACAGAGACATACATTGGGTTTAAATTAATATGGACATTTCAATGATTTCAAAATATCCCTTTCCTACTTATCCCACGCGATACCGCTGACAATTTGGAAGAATTGCTTGTCCGAAATCAGCTCAAATTTGATGTAAATGAACGGAGTTCTCAGATCAGTGATGCTGTCCAACATTTGCCGAGAACAGCTCGCAGTTCCTCATTCCAGGTACGGTAGTATGCATTTCTTTGACGACAGTTTATATGCCGTAATCACAGATTTAAATATCATACTCGGAATTGAAAGAAATAAAGATTAAAAGGAAAGCAAAAAATTTGGCCAATCGATTTGTACAGGGTTGCGCTAAAAAAACTTGACTGTTAATGTTTATGCCCCATAGCAAATATCGGGAAGGTCATCGTTGCTGAAAGTGACCATTTCCTCCTTTCTCTGATATGATGATCTTTTGTTTTTTCTTCTCTGTCTGTTAATCAGCAGGCTTGACCTTTTATTGCATCCGATCCTGTCGGGTTACTCGACCTTTTCTGCTCTTTTTTTCTCTCCTTCTCTGAAACATTTGGACATTCTTCCCCTGCTAGGATATAAATCAATGGCTGTTTGAGTCTATGATAGTAGCCCCCTGACCATCGCTTGAAAACTGCCGACCGAACATCCATAAAATCCTGTCCATCCCAGCTAGCATCGTTCTTTTATGGATGTCATCGACGACACAGAACAATATTTCATCAAAATTGTCATTAAAATTCCAATTTTATAATGAGAAGTCAAACGGAACAAAACTCTCCAGGAAAAACTCATTTCCGTCTAAAGAAAAATGTTTGAAGAACCTTCAGAAACAATATTCATGAAAAGTTCTTTCAAAACACTATCCCAAAAAACTTTTTCACCAATGAAAAGAGCTTCTCATTGGAAAATTATTCAAATATAATGCTTTTACGAAATTTTGGTTACATTTAGATAAATTTTCAATTTTTTAACTTTTACTTTCTTCTTCTTCTTAGCGTTTGTCCCACGTGGTTGCAAGGTCCGCTATTGTAGAGCGTCGTCCGCACGTCACAGTTCTGTGCTTCGTCCATAAGCCAGAAACCCTTGCACATGATTCGCATATACCAGGTGTTGTCCATGCACGTCGTCATTGGAGTACGCCCTAGCATTCATGCGACTGCGACTAGATTTGCCTCACCGACCCGTCGCTAAGATCTGTAGTTGGAAACCGACCGCTTACGATCGATATAGATATTGAATTTAACTTTTACTTTCTAAAAGTGATACTTTTATAAATACCAATAATTCATCTCATTGACGGCTGGCAGTGTGAAAACTCAAATTTTGACTTGAAGTTTTAGTCGTACAACTTTTGCTTATTTCACTTAAAAGATGGAAAAAGAAAACGTTCAAATTTTACGTCAATAAAAAAATTAAAGTTACTGAGAAAGGTGAACAAAAAAAGGATGAATCGGAAAAGTCTCGTCATATTACGCCACGTGCGATGAACTTCTATTTAATTAAAAAATGTACTTCTAATGAGATTTTGAGAGCTCCAAAGAAAGTATTGACAAATAAATATATGTAGATAACATGAAAAACTTTAATTTTTAAAGGGTAATTTGAAGTTTCAAATAAGCAAGTTCAAAACGACCATTTAAAAGTTTAATTTTTTTTGAAATTTTGAAGATAAAATGGAATTAACAATTTAAAATTTGAAGAGGGAAATTTTTCATTTTTTTTCTTCTTTATATTTCCTTGTGGAAAGAAGTTAACTAAGCCCGAACAAATTAAAGGACGATGGAAGGAACATGCAGAGCACAAGTCAACTGCAAGAAAGCTTGATTTTGTTCCTTCCAACATGGATTCAGAACTTGATATAATGAGAGCGAAGCAGCTATCAATCTGATATCCAAAAATAACGCTTCAGGGTTGACAACATTCCATTAGAGCTAATTCAGTCGTCAGAAGCGATGGAGCAGGCTATCACAAAGCTATGCAACCGGATATGGTATACAGGAAAATGGCCGATAGACTGGACTATAAGGAAGGTGACGCCACGGAATGTGGAAATTACAGGACAATTGCGCTAGTGTTACACGCCAGCGAGATCCTGTTAAAAATTCTGCGGGAAATTTTTGGTTAATGATTATGTGCGGAGAATTGCAATGGGCAGGACGACAATAAAATCATTGGACAAAGTGTTCAAATCTAAGATGATTTCTTTGCCGAAAAAAATCGGGCTTATAAACAGTCTTATCTTGTCTGTTGTCACCTATGGTTGTGAAAGCTGGACTATGAGGAAACAGGACAGAAGCAAAATAAACGCTTTTGAAATGTGGTATTGGAGGAGGATTCTATTGGTGCAATGGTACGACAAAAGAACTAACAGTTCAATACTGAACGAAATTCAGCCTACAATATCGCTGGAGTTCAAATCACAAAGCTGCAGCTGGCGTACTTCAGGCATATCATCAGAAGACAACAATCATTGGAGAAGGATATCATGATTGGAAGAACTGAAGGAACCAGAAGACGAGGAAGACCAGCAATGAG